>JAOUQZ010000017.1:15185997-15205607 GCA_028564935.1 Neosilurus hyrtlii
CATCGTTGCAGTGGGAAAACTGTGTCAAGGCAAGAGCAGCAGCCAAGACATGCGCAATACAAGAGCACCCTGAGAGCGCAAACCTCCACCAAGTCAAAAAAAATTAATACACGTGTTCGTGGCTCCCCCTGCTGGGCCTGCTGTAGTACCACAATTCCAAAAAAATGCAGGGAAACATGGCTTCCTTGTCTTTTGTGTTGGCGGGGTAACAGGGCTTCCTGTGGTTACCAGCATAAATGCCAGTCATTTAATTTGAGTAACATGTTGATTTTCTCATCTGCCATTTTTACTGAAAGGAAGAAATAAGAGATGCAGTGATTGTGTGAGAAGGTTGGAGGGGGCTCATATGTTACAGTCTGAAAATAGTGTCTTGCTCTTGTTTATTCGCCCCCTGCAGGTCGTGTGCGGATGCTGCCCCAGGCTGTTTACCTGCTGTATGGACTGTTGGAAAACGGTCACAGCGTGTACGTGCACTGTAACGCAGGCGTGGGTCGCTCCACGGCCGCCGTCTGCGGCCTGCTGATGTACGTGTTCGGATGGAGCCTGAGAAAGGTGCAGTACTACCTTACAGCCAGGAGGGCGGCGGTATACATCGACGAGGAGGCTTTGGTGCGAGCACGGGAGGACTTCCTGCTGAAGTTTGGACATTTACGGTCCTCCGTATGCTGTTCTGAGACGCAGGCAGGAGGACGATGTTAGACATAAATAGTGATGGTGGTTATGTACGCTATGCTACGCTAAGATAATTGTTGTTGGATGAGTACCATCAATTTAAGAACATACTTCAATTTAATATTTATTCTTTTACTCTTTATTTGTAGCATCATCATGTTTTTGTTGTTTAAGTATCTCATCTCTGATTTGCCGAACCACTTAATCCTAAAAAGGGCGTGGGGAGGCTGGAGCCTATCACAGCCAACACTGGTGAAGGCAGGGTACACCCTGAACAGCTCACCAGATCACAGGGCAACACACGCACACCTATGAGCAATTTGGGGCAGCCAGTTAGCCTAATATTCAAGTCTTTGAACCATGGGAGGAAACCGGAGTACCCAGAGGAAACCCGCGCCTGCCTGGAGAGAACACGCCATGAGTCTTCATCTGCCTCACTGATGTGTATCCCATCTCCGGCTTCGATACAAATCACCTCTTTTTTAATTACAGGATTTTTTTCTTGGAAAAATTCCTCCTATTTTCATCTTCTCGCCCTTCCTCGATCGTCTCCATGACAAAACAGACATTTTGCAAAAGGGCACCTTGGAGCTGTTGGCAGCTCATCGGCTCACCCATGTGGCAGTTACCGCTATTCCGCCGACCGCTTTACCAAATTTAATATCCCGCTTAATCATTTCCGGAGTACTCGGCACGTGGCTATATTTAGAGCGGACCTTTCGCCCGCACCTTCGCCCCGGCTGCTTTTTTTTTCGAGGCTGGGTAAGAAAACTGTGTGACCTTTGAATAAAAGGTTGGAAATTCTGTCACTGTCCAGAAAGGATTACTGAGGGGAAAGAAGAGTCGAGAAAAAGCTGGTAAATTATTCCAAGAGAGATTTAAAATTCAGAAAACATCCTGCTCTGGCTCGTGTTTTGTTAAAGCACCACTGAAAAAAAACTAAAAAAAACCCCTTGTTCATTTTATCCGTTTACTTTGTCCCTCCGCGCCCGTTAGAGCTCAGGGCGCCTTTATTTCATAGCACAATTTGCTAGTTTTTGTGTAGATAAGCCTTCTGTCGAGCTCTAAATCAGAATCTTGATTTATCCTGGAGGAAATTTGTGCTTCACTTCAAACCCTTTAGCATTCAATAGGAAGGAGGAAGTGAGCTCTTCCAACCGTGATGCCTTGAGGGGGGTGGAGGGTATATATGGTGTTTTTTTTAAAAGATGATTATTATTCATTCATTCTTTTCTAAGCCGCTTAAGGCTAATTAGGGTCGCGGGGAGGCTGGCGCCCACCTCAGCCGACTCTGGGCGAGGGCGTGGTACACCCTGTATAGCTTGACAAACATACATACAACCAATCACACTCACATACATGATTTGGAACAGCCAGTTAGCTTACTGTGCATGTTTTTTGGGTTGTGGGAAGAAACCGGAGTACCCGGAGGAAACCCACACAAGCACAGGGAGAGCATGCAAACTTCACACAGAAAGCTTTGTTGATTTTTCACCCACGCCAACCTCTCTCACTGATACAGCTCACCAGTCCATCGCAGGGTCACCACACACACAACCATTCACACTCACCCCTTGGGGCAATTGAGAATATCCAGTTAGCCCAGCGTGTATGTTTTTGGACTGTCAGAAGAAACCGGAGTACCTGGTTGAAACTCAGAAAATGACGGGGAGAGCAAACCCCACACCGAAATGCCCTCACCGAACCCAGGACTCCATGGATGTATCATCCAAACTAATATTTGGTTTCAGTTGACATATTTTGGGGTTTGGTGGTGGATGCTTATGCAAGATGTCAAAGCTGCAGTGTTGCTATAAAAATAACTTTTAGAATTATTATAGAGAATGATTGTAACCCAGTTGGAAATAAATTGAAATTGATGTATTAAATAATCCTGAAATTTGCTTAAGGGGATTTATTGACCAGATCTGGCAACCCACTGAGAGCATTGAACAGAACAGGCAGGGTTGTATAAAAAATGCATTCAAAATGACAAAAAAAACAACAAATCTCCAGGAATTTATTTGTTTAATTCGTGGAGCCTGAGGATGATTATAATCACATTTATAATCATTGTTTCTCCCTGCACTTGTTTACGTGATTTGGAAGCAATAAAACACTCTGGCGTCAGTAATGGCCTCTTCAGAAGCTGCTGGACAAACAGATTCCTTGTAATGTTCCTGCAGATTGGAGACGTTTATAAACCGCCTGTGTATTAGCGAGATGCATGAGATGGTAAAACCAAACATAACAGTTTCTCCTGGGTCGTTTAGTTCGATGGGTTTATACAAATAATCTATAGATATAAAGATTTTATAGCGATATGACATAAAGCATTGGAGTTTAAACTGAAATATAAAGCTGGTGCCAAACATCGCTTCAGTTTATGTAGAGTGAATAAATTTGCATTGTGCGCGTTTATATTTCTACAACAACTTGAAAAGACAAACAATAATCTGTTAATGTGCTGCACAATAGCTTGCTGACTGAAAAATAAACAAATGTGGCTGCCGAGTGGCGCATTGACAAGGTGCCTGACTATCAACCTGGAGATTGCAGGTTCGTTTTGGTTGATGTCACAGCCATCTACGGCTGGGAGTCCATGAGAGATGATTGAAGAGCTCTCGTGAGAGGGAGGGATGGCGTACGGTTGCCTTCCTGTCACTTACAAAATCATCAGTCTGTGATTCATGGGCGTCTGTCATTCGTACAAAAGCGGGATGGTGGATAGCGCCAGGTTCACACTTCACACTCACAGCAACGAGTGAAGTCAGTGAACGCCAGCGGAATGAGTGACGAAAGGCTAAATGTTCGCAAGTGATGTGAGGTGGGCGGGCACGGAATTTAACTGAGGTGAATTTTCACGCAAGCAATTCAAGTGTTAACTAATCGGAGCTTAAAGATACATATCAACAAACACAGAGTTCCTCAAAACATGTTCCTATTCCCCTCTAAAGGACGTGTAAAGCAGGCGATTTTTGGGGCAGTTCAGCCAGTTCAGGCTTTAGGACGCCCTCACATAAGCAGCAGTTCGTAAAGATGCTGGTGGCAGCCTTACATGTAATGGTAGAGGCATGTGATGACTCTAGTTGGCGGTGGTCATGTGTAATACGAAGGAAATACTTGATGGGTGGGAATAGATACCAATAGGAAATAGGGAGAAAGATCCAAAAGGAAACTGACCAAAGGGGACCAGACGCATTTCATAATATGCCAGTATAGAACAAGCATAGCAAGTTTGAAAGCCCCAGCCTCAGCATGCGGCAAGTAAATGTCCGGAAACCTGATATACAGTTTTGCCTCTGTGACCTTGAAAAGTAGGTCAAGGTCACTCACACACAAACTCAGCCTAGCACTCATAGCAATGATCCAGCACACCAAGTCCCAGCTTCATAACATGGCAAGTAAATGGTGGAAACTGAAGCGTGACGGACAGACGGACGGATGGATCACATTCCTATAGCTCCCAATGGGTGGGAGCTAAAAAACTGCCAAAACAAAAAAGGCAACCCACCCCTTCCAGACACCAAACAGTCTCATACAAATAACACTTAAACACATAGTCGCTTCTAGGGAGAGTAGCGAGATGGTTTCCCTTTCTTACCTCCAAAGTTGTCTTATTGGTGGAGAGTGAAACAGGAGAGCCAATAAACAATCACTTCTCTCTGCCTCCTCCAATCACTTCCACTTCCTGTCGCACCTTATTAGGTACTAATTAAAAGGCACACCTGACAAACATCAGTGGCAGAGCAGGAGAAAAAGAAAGAAACAAAATACAAAAATATGATAACAGTTGCCACGGACTATTTTTTAAAAAGCACATAAAATTTTTTTGTTTATTGTAACACAGCCATAGGATGTCGGAGCACGTCGTACAATAAACCCAGGAAATGGACATGATGTCTCAGGTCAACTCAACGACAAGAGTCTACAAGGGCAATTTCCGTAGTACAGCGGGTAAGTTTCGTATGACCCGCCCACAGCTGTCCTAGGAAATTTTCTGTGGATAGTTTTGAATTTGCATGTACTTGCATCCTTGTCATTATAAATTCATTCACACGGTAAAGTATATTAACATGCAGTGGAATATACGTCCCCGGATAATGTGCTCGAAATATAGTGATAAAATGCCATTGGAGGTAAAAGTATAAGTGCATCTGTTCTTTTAATATTTGCTCTAAAATCACTGTCAAACAATTAATTTAATATAAGGGGGTCTTTATATGATATGATCTTTAATCATCATGAATAAGGGTTCTATATATGCCAGAGATAATGTGCCATAACACTAAGCCTGTGATTCTCCCTGTACGACTTCAGTGTCAGGTCTTAAAGCATATCAAGTCTAATTATACGCACAGAAAGGAGGAGGAGATGTAAAATCGGGGGGGAAATAGAGAGATAAAGATGTCATCCCGAGCTCTGATGGCTCTTCAGGGCTGAGGTTGAAGGATTTTATTCTTCACACATTAAAACCTTTAACAAAGTTATTTATCTAAGGGGTATAATGAGTGGAAGCAATTTTTGTAGATTACATACCAGTGAAGTCATAAGAGAAGATAGTGGTGAAGATGGTGACCTTGACCCGACCCCTAGCGCTCACCTTTCTCTGTATTTATGAATCATGTGACCATATTGAGTCCTTCAGGTATTTTTGCTTTAGCATAGTAAAAAGTGGCATGAAGCACAGTGAGGCACGCAGACTAAACGTACCACCTCCACGCGACACGTTAATACAGCACATAAAGGTAGGCCCCATACGGACACTTGTGGTTGCCTTATGGTGTGTTCTATAATACATGGCCATGACCAAATTGGTGTAAAATCTCTCTCGTTTGAACTTTACACAAGATAGCTGGGGTTTGACCTTTCCAGGTCACTCAAGTTCAAAGGAATTTGTCTCATTTGAAAGTCCATATATGGTTTCTTATTAGTGTCCCCAGTAACGGCATATCTATCTGCACTCGTTTTGACATTATAAGCGCTCCATCTCCAAAACTCTGACCTTGCTCTGGCCTTCACCTTTGACCTTGGCATTCCAAAACCAAATCATCTTCGGTACGTAGGTAGGGAAGTGTTCCCACCAAGTTTGTCCAAGATCTGTCCATAGGTTGTTCAAGGACAAACCGAGAAACAGATGGACTCACAGATGCGGTGGATTACAATACCTTCGGCAAAACACGTAATAAATGCATCTGAAGCAGAGAATCGAGACACACGGTTTCCGTGCTGATGTTATTTTACTGTCACAGAACATCCTGAAGTATCTGCTGCGGTATCCACAGCCATGTTTCAATAACTTCAAAAATGAATGACTCTCTCACTTAGTGAATGACTCTCCCATTTTCTGAACCGCTTAATGCTACTAAGGTCGCGGAGAGGCTGGAGCCTATCTCAGCTGACACTGGTTGAAAATGGTGTACACCCTGAACAGCTTCCCAGACCACTGCAAGGCAACACGCACAACTATTTACAATTACACTCATTCCTAGAGACAATTTGGAACAGCCAATTAGCCCAACTTTGTACAGTAGGAGGAAACCAGGGGGTACCTGAAGAAATCCCACGTAACCATGGGGAGAACAAACAAATTCCATGCAGAGACTCCCTCGCCATGCACAGGACTCGAATCGAGGACCTCCTCGCTGTGAGGCGGACATGCTAACCTCAACGCTACCATGCCGCCCCTGGTATAATCCACTGTAGCTTAAGAATCACACCTATAGTTTAGTTGAATATGCGATTTGCCCTCTTCTTTCCATGTGACAGCATTTATTTTTTTGCCCGAGTTCCGTTTCATTTGTTCTGTTGTGGTGAAATTCCTCATAAATCTCAGACAGGGTCTATTAGCCCACAGGCCAGTGAGCCATTCATCAGAAAGACAAACTGCTGCTCCACTTCTGCTATTGCATCACATACTGTCAGACTGTCTACTGCTCTCAGACTCACACACACACACACACAAATGTACTCTTCCACCTCCTATTTTCAATATCAAACACAAATGATCTCTCTATTTTGTAGTCACTCTGCTTTGGTATCCTTCCCTTCCCATCTGTTGCATGTGTTTCTTAGCAATGCATCAAACTCTTAAAGTTTCTCCAGGGGATCACTCGATTTTTCAGCCATAGGCCAAATATTCGCCATGCTCCTAAATGATGGAGACGTCCTCTGTCTTCATTGTTCACTTCCCATAGCCTGGCAAAGGACTGAAAGAAGATTGGATGCCCAAGTGGAAGCCCATGGGGATGTTGGCAGAAACAATTTTTCAGATTGTATTTCTGAACTGTGCATTGTTTAGACACACAGCTGGGACACAACACTTCACATTTTTGTGGCTTGCTCAAAACTAAACATGATGAATGGCGAGGCATGCAGTGGGTAATTAGGGCAATTCATATTCAGTTCTGCAACCAGCTGGATCAAGGCTGCTGACAATTGTGCATCTGGAATTTCAGTGTCTATTTGTTTGCTCTGGGTCTTGGGTCTGGATTTTAATGTGTACGTCTTAGCCTGGCTGCGATGGCCTGGCGAGCTGTCCAGGGTGTACGCTGCCCCTGCCCGGAGTCGGTTGGGATGGTTGCCAGTCTCACTTCTAAGCTGGTGGCTAAGGGCAGTGGTGGCTTAGTGGTTAAGGGGATGGGTTACTGATCCGAAGGTCAGTGGTTCAATCCTCACCCCTGTTGGGTCCTAGGCAAGGCCCTTATCCCTCAATTGCTCAGCTGTATAAGAGTGTCTGCCAAATGCTGTAAATGTAAATTCTAAGGCTCCTTGCATTCTGTATAGCATTTTGGTTGGAGTCTGCAGTCTTAGACAGGATTTCGGTTTCATGGCCTGAAGTCTGGCTTTCGATCTGGATGTTGTTGCTTAGAGTCTTCCTCTTGTTCTTGGTCCTCACTTAGAAAGGCACTTGTTAGCTGTGAAGTTCAAATCTGGGTTTAACCATTTTATATTCAAAAGATGTCTCCACTGTCTTGGTCTTCTTGAGGGATTAATGGTCCAAACTCGGTTCTGGCTCTTACTGCTTGTATTCCTGGTCTGGTTCTGGGTCTGAGTGTAGAATACTTTGGTTAGGTTGTGACTCTCCTGGCTCAGCCTGGATCCTGTTTTGGATTATTGGTTGGGGTCTGATTTTCTATGGTGTCTGGGCTTAGCTTTAGAGATTAGGAGCTCAGGCATCCCTGGAAACTCTCTGCGTTGAAAGGAGTCAGTTGAGTTGTTTCAGGCATCTGATTAGAATGTCTCCTGGTCGCCTTTCTTTAGAGGTTTTCTGGGGACATCCAAGTGAAAGGAGGCCCCAGGAACCATTGCTGGAGGGATTATATGTCTTGTCGTACCTCAGGATACCCTAGGAGGGGCTGGAGAGTGTCCAAGGGGAGTGGGATGCCTGGGTTTCCCCCCTAGATCTGTTACTTTCACAACCCAACCTCGAATAATTAGAGTAAGATGAATAAGTTTGATTTTCTGTTCCCAGAGTCTTGGTCTAATTCTTGACTTGGTACTCAGACCCTTTGAGTTATTATTTAAATGTAAAGTCGAAAAAAATGTATTACCGATAAATGATCTTAAAAATAAAGGAATGGTCTGGGTCTCAGTGGGGGTTGTTGTTCAATGCAGACATGATGTATACAGAATTAGAAAATAAAACCTGCCTGGCTTGCCGTGTGTGTGTCTGTGTGTGTGTCTATGCAATTATCACTGGACTGTATAAATATTGGGAAATAGATTCTGCATCGTGGCATGCCAAGTGAATTCATGCTGTAATAAATGTGATACTGGCATCAGATGGCAGGTCTTACAACAATCAATAAACAATTAACCAACGAGCAAACAAGTCCATCGGCATGTCTTTACTGATATCTGACCATAGACAGTGAGAAAGACTCACAAAAATAGTTTTTTATATATAAATCCTTCTCATTCATATTTGCTTGCTCTACTTTTTTTTTTTTTACGTACACACAGAACCTTTACTGTTAAACATATCTTTAGAAATGTATTCTTTTAAAGATTTTTCAGTCCTGTACCTCCAGATTTTCTGCTGCTCCTTGTTAAGCTATTAGCATCAGCTATCAACATTGCTAACTTGTACCAAAGAAGCTATTTTAGCTTTGTACCAAGTATAGTTTGACCAAGTATGATGTTGCTTGATGTATCTTAAGTTCATTATAACATTAAAAAAAGCATTTTGTTTTGCATTGTATTTAATACTGAAGAATAAAATTAGCAATTTACATTCTGCTTCTTTGGTTTTTATACATTAAATTATAGAATAGCCGAACTGCTTAACCTGTTAAAGTCGCACAGAGGCTGGAGCCTATCTCAGCCAACTCTGGGCACAGGCAGAGTACACTGCACCAATCCATCGCAGGGCCAACAGACACACACACACACACAACAATTCAGACTCACACCTAGGGGCAATTTGCCAAACCCATGCAAACTCAAGGAAAACATGCAAACTCCACACAGAAAGAAGAAAAATGAGTGGATTCAGGCGTACAGAAGAGTGATGTGGACGGAATAGCAAAATGAAAATGAAGAATTTACTCAAGCAATTTTTATGTTAGCTCCCGAGTGGCACATCGACAAAGTGCGTGACTGTCAACCAGGAGATTGCAAGTTCAAATCCAGCCAGGACCAGTAGTCCATGGGAGATAACTGATCGAGCTCTCGTGGGAGGAAGGAATGGCATATGTGTGCTCCACTGTCACTCACAGCAATCACCCGCCAATCCACGGGCGTCTGTAAACTTATTCGTTCAACTGGGCGGATATCACGTTTCCTCCGAGTGTGTTAGGTCGCCTCCGAATGCGCATGTGCAGCAGCTTGTAAAGATGCGGGTAGCAGCATCGCATGTCACACAGGAGGCATGTGCATGCTTACACCCCTTCCTGGTTGGTGGTGGTCGTATGTTATAGGAAGGCAACACTTGATGGGTGGGAACTGGATATGACTAAAATTAGGGGGCGTAAAATGTGGAGGATGTTTATGTTTAATGGTTCAAGCTGAATTAATTGCAGAAATTTTTGTAGGCTAATAAAAAGTGGGGGAATAAAAATAGTGCTTAGCAAGCACTATAACAAAGTGCTGTAATTGTGAGATTATTAACTTCCAGTTAGTACACGGTTCCTGTAGGCCTCATCGAAGGTGGGGCCCCTCTGTTTTCCTATAATGCCACATCAACATCCTGTTTTCTTCCTTATGTAATACTGCACCTTAACTTGACCCCAGTTCCTAGCTTAGCATGGACGACGTTCCATAGTGTCATGTTAGCTATTGCTAACACCGTTCCTTTAAGAATTCATAATGGATATGTTGGTAAAATGCTATTTCTTCATATAAAGCTTACACTTTGTGATTTTTATGATCTTGCTACTGATGAATATCTACAATTTATCACCTCTCTCGCTGTCTTCCTCTCGCTGTCTCTCTCTCTCTTTTCCCGGTTTGGTTGTAGACGCAGTTGGAATGTGAGCATTTATCGTTAAACCTTAATGAAATTACACTGAAACACTGAAAGTCCCGCTGCCTCATGGTTATTTTCGGGTCTATTGTGAGACTTTCATACACACTGAGGGAGCCATAAAAGAGACGCTGTTTGAATGAGTTGCACGCCGAGGCAGAAACCGACATCAAACACACAGTTTTATATATTCTTACAGCTTCTTGTATTAGCGATACACCTCTCACAGTAAAATTATTATTTAAATTAAAAACGAAAAAATGTTTTTGAATGTACGGAATGAAATGTAATCTCATTACAGAGGAGAAAACAAACACACACACACCCACACACACAGCAGAAATAGTGTCAAGCTTCCTACAGCGAGGGGAAAAACACGCCTTTAACAAATGAACCAGCGAAGTAAAACTATATTAAGAAATACTTCGCTGGTTCATTTGTTAAAGGCATGATTTAAAAAAAAAAACATTTCCCCTTGCTGTATGAAGCTTGACACTAATTCTGCTTGTAGAGGTTTGCACTCTCCTGAGGGAGAACCTTGCTGTGGTGATGTGGCTTGCACAGGTTAATGAAGATTCAGGCTATGGCCAGAAAATTCAACATTGTTGGAAAGGTTGGATCTGAGACCCCAGACAAAGAGCATACCAACAACTGGCAACCTGCACTGAGCCAGCATGGGCCCTGGTTTCAAGGCCCATGCTGGTCCAGTGCAGGTTGCCAGTTGTCCCTTAGGAGAGTGCAAACCTCTACCAAGTCAATGCAATCTTACATATGAACCAAAATGTAAAAATTGTCCAAAATCTCACAATGTTAAAGAATCATTAAAAAAATTCCTGAATCAAGAATGTAATCCACATTATCTTTAAAACCTTATGGAGTCTCCGTTGTCCAAAGCCCCACCTCCAGTATCTCTTTGTGTAATCTTTGAATTAGTGCTATACTTAAAACTAACGCTGTGTTCAAATACTCAGTAGGTACTAACGACAGCTAAGTACGTGAATATGCCAGTGAGCAACAAGCAAACAACTCTGAGATACTCCGCCACCATTTCCCCAGTCCTTTCTCCTGAATGTTTGTAGCACTAGCATTACCTTAGCGCTAGCTTACAGGCGTAAGTGAGCATTAGCCCATAGTTTCCAAAAACAAAGTAATTTAGGCTCTGATAACAATAATACACAAATGAACTGTATCATGGTTAGGTAGCCAGCACATTCGCCTCACGGCAAGAAGGCCCTGGGTTCAATACCCGGGCTCGGGGCGTTTCTGTGTGGAATTTGCATGTTCCGGTGCTTTCTTGTGTTTCCTCTGGGTACTCCGGTTTCCTCCCACAGTCCAAAAACATGCACAGTAGGCTGATTGAATGTTCCAAGCCACCCCTAGTTGTGAGTGTGAATGGTTGTATGTGTGTTGGCCCTGCGTTGGCCTTGCAAGCTGTCTTGGGTGTACCCCGCCTCGCCCAGAGTCAGCTGTGATGGGCACTAGCCTCCCCGCAACCCTAATTAGGATTAAGCAGATTAGTGAATGAATGAATGATTAGGTAGCCTATTTTTTATGATACATGAAACATAGAAATTGTTCCAACTGGCTTCTCTTTGTTCCTCCACCCAGCAGGATATGTTTCCGTCAGCATTCGTTTTGCTTGTTTATCAGTTTTACGCAAAAATTCCAGAACGGATTTTGATGAAGTTTTCTGGAGGGGTGGAGTACGGCTCAAGGAAGACTCCACTAGATTTCAGAGATGATCCGGATCAAATTTATTCTTTAATGCTGTGAGGTGAGAGAGGACGTGAGCGGTGGTATTACTGCAGGCCCCATAGGGGGTGCTGTGTACTTGGGGTTTTTTTCAGCTTGGCAGAGGTTTGCACTCTCCGAGTGCTTCTAATAGTAAATCTAATATTTAATTTATTAGTCAGAGGTTCCAGCGGGATTATGGGATACCATGCTGGAGGCGTAGTGAGGGAACTTTTGCATACTTCAGGATTCGTTTGTTGTATTACAGCTAACTTGTATAATACTGAGTATTTAGAAATCCTGCATTCTTTTCTTTTTTTGTGTAGAAATACTATAGAAGTATGGGTATTTGGAGACAGCCCAAATCTAAAGATGACCTCCAAGAATCTTGTGTGGCAAGAAGCAAGTCCCCGTTTTTTTATAACCCCAATCAACTCGCAACAATCTGAGGAACTAGTAAAGGGCCTCGAACATAAATACTGAGTTACCCGTTGAAGTTTATCCACAATGTTGTAGAAGTTGATGGGCAGGTCTTTGGATTATTTCTACAAAATGGCTCAATGTTGTCCTTTTACATCAGGTTTGTTACAGAGATATCGTTGTGTGCGTGTAGAGTTTATGTGGAGTGAACGAGGTCAGTCAGGAGAGCAAAAGGATGAAAGGAAGCAACGATGTTGAGGTGACGAGGAGAAGTGAGTTTGTGTGTGAATAAAAGAAGAAGGGGAGGTCAGGAACACCAGAGCATGGTGGTTAAAAGCATTGATCTTTTTTGTGATATCTATAGATGCTACACAGATCGCTGTGACATTTCCATTTTCATCCTTCACAAAAGAAAAACAACTTGTGTAACATCAGGGCATGACGCACAACGGCACGCCCACACACGTCTATTCAGTGAGAGAGTGTGACAGCATATTAACATTGCATAAAAAAGACACACACACTCACACTGAGACTGAAGAGCAACCTTTTAGTACAGGAGCACTCAAGGAATTTACTTTAGATGAATTTCAGCACTGCCATAGTAGCAGCATATTTTAACGAGAACACTTGGACAGTGAAAACCTCTACCAAACCCAGCAATCAACCTATCCTACAATGTTAAAAACTCATTTGAAATATTCCTGAATCCAGGATTTGATCCAGATCATCTCCAAGAACCTGTTCATATTTTTTTTTCTTAAATTTTCCTGGACTTCTCTTAATAGTGCCCCGGCATTCTCAGAACCACAGTCACCATAATAAGGGGGATGAACCCTAAACTTAATAAAAACTTGCATACACCCTATACGTCTTTGCACGTTAAAAAGGTATAATATTGTTATTGCAAGCTCCTTTGTCCATTTAAAAAAAAAAAACAAGTAATCAATGAACACATTGCACTGTGAAAAGTCGCACGTGATTCACGTCTATACGACAGTAAATACTGAAGTAATTTGCATATGAATGAATGGCAGGACATAACATTTGGTCTGTCCTTTCTTCAATGAGACAAAGTTTGTGATGTGTGTGAGTCTAAGCTTGTATTATTTCCATATCTGCCTAGTTTTATTTTATTCAGAAATCCACCAGTAAATCTGATTTGTTAGTTTAATATCTGTATACTGTTACTTTTGCCGTTATTTAGCCTTATATGAACTGCCAATTCTTATGTCTTTTTAAACTGGTTAAAGCAAGCTAATAACAGGTTGCAGGTTGCAACTTTGTGTAAGTAAAAACCACCTGATAATGAAAATATACATATTCATGTGTGACAGGAGAGCTTGACTTATATTTCACTTTAAAAACTGTGATTACACAATTATAAAGTAAAGGATTTGAAACATTTTCTCTGTGTATTACTGGCTTTTCTGCATAGAGTCATGAAAATAAAATTTCTATTATAACACTACGAATTACAGAAAAGTCCCCTGGGAGGTCAGTACTTTATATGCTACATATTCTTGTAAATATTATGCATGTAAATTATATTATATAATAAATTATACTTTATAATCACTGGGAAAGCATCCAGTCTTTGTGCTTTACTTTGCAGTTTAGCACTGGTTAACGCGGCTCTTGTACTAAAATCAATTATAATTAGCAAGGTGGTTTTTATTGTTTGTTTTGTTTGATTTTTTTTAACTCAAGGCTCTCTGAGACTTCTATCTCACTTTCAGGCATTTAAAAGTCTCGCTTATTTTGCTTTCAGTTTAAACTTCATATTACTATTTCAAGGATTCAGATTACCTTGAGTCTTGCTAACACATTACGCTTGCGCTAGCATACGGTTGGGAAATGTTGGTTTAATTATCGTTATGCTTATTTCTAATCAATAAGAAAGCAGCAGAGATAACAGCGTGGTGTAATCTATCTGCTGTGAATGCAGTTCATGCACCACTTTGCAGTTAATTGTTGTATTAAAAGAGCAATGAAGGGATTGGAGCTTTGTTTGGCGCTGTATAGAGCTAATCAGCAAAATAACATGAAAGCGCTGTTAGACGGAAATATGTCTATTTCAATCGGAACTCCAAAAAGCACCTGAATCCTTCCTGTTTGTTTCTTTTTAATCACTCTAAGAGCTTTAGTTTACCTCACTGGAGAATTAATCAAGCATGAGATTTTCTAAAGACCGAATCAGAAGCCTCAGCTCGGCGCCCAACGTCGTGGCTTTGCTAATGCAGATTTACGACCGAATAAATCTCCGTCCCCAAACACAGCATGAAGACTGTGTCAGCAAGGCCTTATTGCCATTCTTACTCTGAAATGGATGTCTGTTCCACTCTGAAGCATAACAACAGTCTGCTGTGGTCTCTCTATCGGATTATTTGTCATTGCCGATTAGCCTACTGACTTATTATGAGGACAAATATGCTGCACAATTTTAATAACTTTTAATAACTCTGTTCTTTCTGATCGTCATTTTAATGGGCTCTGTCAGTTAATGATGAGCTTTAAGAATGATAACGTTCAGTAAGTCAGTCCAATGTCTTACATTTTCGTATCATATCTCTTTGGAATTGGTCTAACTGTCAGTCTAGTTATGCTTACACCAATCAGCCATAACATTAAAAACAATATGAGAACTGACTGGTGAAGTGAATATCACTGATTACCCTGTTACAGCGGCACCTGTCACAGACTGAGATGCATTTGGCAGAAAGTAAATAGTCAGTTCTCAAAGTTGATTTGTTGAAAGGAAGAAAAGTAAGCAAGTGTAAGGATCGGAGTGATTTTGACTGAGTGAGTGCTACACTGTGATGCTAAACGACTGAATCTGTTAGCTCCGACATGGCAGATCTTGTGTGGAGTCAGGAGTAAATACCCAGGGAAGATGATCCAAGGAAAAATAAACTGTAAACATGGGTGACCAAAGCTTATTAGCCGGTGTCCCACTATCATGCCACGGTGAGCCAGGTATGTCTCAAGGCTACCTTAGGCTTGTAGCCTGGTGCATTTCTATGACCGCGCCAGTATTTCCCAGCCTATAACGCAGTTCCTTGCTATAAACGACACACACACTGCCCTGATGTACAGAATAAGTAACTAGAAGAAATTTATTGGTGACTGAAATAGAATTTTTGGAGTGACCGTGCAACTGCAGCCAGAGCATTAACGCTGCAAGCAGATGCAAACATCTTTTTTGTTTGTTTGTTCGTTTTTTTTGCTTGATCGATTTGTAATTTAGCCAAGTTAGGATGTATCCAAATAAAATACATCTAAAATAATTTTGAACCATTACGTGCATCCCTATTTACACCAGTAACAGATCTCGATCAGCTTAACCACTAGGATGAGTCAGCTAGTGCTTAGCATAGTTCATGAACTATTCATTCATTTGTTGAACCGTTTAATCTTACACCCTAAACAGCTTGCACGGCTATCACAAGGGGCAACACACGCACAACCATTCGCTCTCGCATCCATACCTAAGTGCAATTTAGAACAGCCAATTAGCCTGATAATTATTCATGCTCAGTGAAACCAACGGATTTGGTATCACTGCAAAAAACATCCTGGATTATAATTTTTCTGTAGCTTCCAAAAAAAAAAAATAATACAAAAATTCCACTCTTTCTCAGGGCTGTTTGAATGTGTCCAGAAAAATGCTGACTCCAAACATGGACACTATTAAATTTATTCATTGCTGTTGCAACAGGCGATATCTCCAATAGGATGAAATATCACTCCTTTGGGGTTAGCTTTCTTATCATCTGAACACCCAGCAACTGAGTACAACGCCACGGTGATAAAGATTGATGGTCTGCACCAAAATGGCTGTTTTCCTGCAAGCCAAGTAATAATAGCATGAAGCTAAGTAGCTAGTTTCATTCCATGCCATTCTCATATTTATATATATTACACTGCTGTAATATGGTGTCACGTAATGTGATGGGGTCTGGGGAAAAATCTGTCGGAAATAAACAGGAGATCAGCCTGTTCCATGTATTGACATCTGTATTTTAAGCAAACAATGCAGGAATGTTTGTTCAGTCTGCTCCCTGTCTTTGCTTTGGACGCCTGCCAGCAAACCTCACATCAACACAAAGAAAAACCCAAACACCCATTTAGAAGTGCAACTTGAGCACGACCTGCTCGTGTCTGATTTATTCCTCATAACCAGGAATTAATTTTACTAGGGGTCAGGGAGAGTGCAAAATGAAATTGTGTAATTTGTAGAAATGGGGGGAGGACAAAGGTGGTGGCACCTAAATGGTGCTACAAAAAAGGTTCGTTATCTAGAGGTTTTGAGTTTGAATCCCAGTGAGGCCACAGGCAGCCATGTAGACACAGAGATCCAAGACAACAAAATTGTCAATGCTTTTGAAGAGAGTGGTCCCCTGTCACTCATAAGTGACACTCTCCAGTCTGGGGATTGGGTGGATAGTGCTGTCCTCCCAGTGTGTTACGCTGTGCCAGCAGTTTAAAAATATGCAACTGGCTTCACTTGCTTTTCCCTCCTTGATAGGGTTGGTAGATGGTGGCAGATCGGCGTAATGGGTGGGGGTCGGCAAGAAAACGATCAAAAAATGTGAAATTAATTTGAATTCACCAGAAGTCAAATGATCTTGTGTCGCCATAATACAGTGTCAAACACCTGAGGTTTGGACTGTGAGAGGTAACTGGAGTATCCGGAGGAAACCTGCACAAGCACCAGGAGAACTCCACACAGAAACCCCTGAGCTGAGCCCGGGACTCAAACCCAGGACCTTCTTTCTGTGAGGTGGACGTGCTAACCACTACGCCACCATACCACCCACAATTGAAATTAATGAGCTTAAATTAAATGGGGGAAAAAAAGCAAGAGTAAAAGTTAGTTCATGCGGTTTAACTTGCATTAAAGGACTTCATGTGATGTGCTGTGTGAAGCGGATTTGTGTTATTTGTTTCATGGATGGATGATGGAAATCCAAATCGGCGAGGCCCGATGCGTCTTCACACACATTCTTAACGCCCGCAGGGAGCCGAATCGATAAATCACTTGTGACAAAAGGTAATTAACAGCGCTCCTGCAGAGAGATGAATATGTCCATCTGAAACCGCTCGGTGAGGAAAGGAGTCTCTCACCACAGGGCTCCGATTCTCTGAGCTGTCAGTGTTTGGCCGCGGTATTGGCTAATATTATTGGATAAATCACTTTTCTTTTACATGAGTCTTGATAAGGACACCATTACTATTGTGTAGTTTAGTATTTATCTGGTTAGTGTTACTGTAGAGCTCATTTCAGAAAAATGAATGAATGAATATTACGGTAGTTCATACAACAGGACTTTTTTAAAAAAATTCCTATTTTTGTTGGAGCACATCCACCGCAGGGGTTGTACCCCCGCGCTCAGCCTAGAGTCGGCTGAGATGGGCATCAGCCTCCCCGCAACCCTAATTAGGAATAATCGGCTTAGAAAATGAACGAATAAATGAATGAATGAATATTTATTGGCGCACATCTACCTCACAGCAAGGGTTCGAGTCCTGGGCTTGGCGAGTGCTTTTCTGTGTGGAGTTTGCATGTTTTCCCCAAAGACATGCACATGAGGATAACTGGCTGTTCCAAATTGCCCCTAGGTATGTGAACGAGTGTGAATGGTTGTGTGTGTTGCCCTGCGATGGTCTGGCAAGCTGTTCACAGTGTACCCCACCTTGACACAGAGTCGGCTGAGAAAGGCTCCAGCCTTCCCTTGACCCTAGTCTAGACACCCTACCAAAAAAATAATAAATAAATAAATAAATAAATCAACAACTGGAAGTACACAGCACCCCCTGCTGGACTGGCTGTAACACTACACCTCCAAAAAAAACACCCAATCTTTCAATTAATGTTAAAGAATCCTTTCAAAAATCCAGTTTATCTTGCTGTTGGTCTATTTACGTATCTAACAGACAAGTGGGTGTCCCCCAGGTACTCCGGTTTCCTCCTACAGTCTAAAAAAATGCGCAGTAGGCTGATTGGCTGTTCCAAATCATTCCTAGGTGTGAGTATGAGTGTGAATAGTTGTGTTTGTTGGCCCTGAGATGGTCTGGCGAGCTGTTCAGGGTGTACCCCGCCCTCGCCCAGAGTCGACCCCACGGCCCTAATTAGGATTAAGCGGCTTAGAAAATGAATGAATGATGAATAACCAAACATGCCACATGCCATGCCATGTCATATTCTAATCCAACTATACAGCCTGAACATGACGCACGCTGCCATGGCAACCCCAAGCGACTGTGGTTGTGGGTGGGACTCATTTCTAACAATATTGTCAAGAAACTAAATATAGTGGCTTCTAATTTCATATAATGTTCACGTCCAGAACTTCACATTCCAGGGTGTGAAGCCTGCAGTAATCACCACGAGGTTCTTCTTGGAAATAAAACAGACAGTGACTCAAAAAGCGTTACCCAAGGCCAAAATAACAGTGCACCAAACTTTCTGTGTGTGGAAAACTTTTTTTCTTTTTTTAATTCTTCCTCTACAGAATGTAATTTCAGCACTGAGTGTATGCCGGCTGGTGCCTTTTCCATACAAGGCTGAGAATATCACAGTAGGCGGTGTGTGTGTGTAGGAGTGAGCAAGAAAAATCCATTTATCTTCCACAATGCACAGATGCCAATGCACCGGCTCCCTGTGCTCAGACGAGTATTAAAATCAGACTGAATAGGAGTTAATAATAACAATGAAGGGTTTGCAGGTTCGAGAATTTAAAAAAGGGGGAAAGGGACTGAAGACGAGAAAAATACTTTATACAGAAAGAGACTTTTTTTTATTAGTTATAATGTTAGTAATGGCGGCTTATGTGAGAGGAAATCAGTTTAAGAAAAGTTACATTCACAGCAGGATATGCACTCTAACTAGATTAATAACACACACATACACACGTTTTTCTATCAGTGTGAGGACATGATGTCTGTGGCTAAATAATCATATATTCTTTCTAAACCAAACCTCTAAAAGTATTTTTTTTTTGTTTGTTTGTTTTGAGGACCTGGTGATTGTGAGGACATTTGACCTTGTCCTATTTTATCATCGTGAGGATGCTCACTTCAATTTATCTCCAATTTTACCCACAGCAAGCAAAAAGAAAGTATTCTGGCTCTTTTATTTTATGATTTTTTTTTTTTAATAAAAGCCCTATTTAATTTATTTATTTTAAATTTTCTCATGGGGACCTGTCAGTATGTCCCCGCAGGGTCTACGTATACCATTAGATATTTATATCCTTATATATATATATATATATATATATATATATATATATATATATATATATATATATATATATAT
>JAOUQZ010000017.1:15213062-15228028 GCA_028564935.1 Neosilurus hyrtlii
GTACTAAGCATTTCACTACATATTGTACTGTGTATAATTTGTATGTGACAAATAAAATTTGAATTTGAATTTGAATTGAATTTGAAATTTCTTTGTAGACAGATTGCAGGTCGCCTGGCAGTGAGTTGAAGATCATGTTTCCCTGTATAAGCCGCATGGGTCCCGGAGTGAGTTATCCTGCCTGCCCTGTGCTTCACACAGGGCTCGAGCCTGCCGCAGACTGCTATCTCAGCTCAATCGCACAGTTTCACTGTCGAGAGGAGGCAGAGAGCTGTGATTGAGTGCTGAAAGAGTCTCGGAGAGGTCACAGCAAACATGGCTAGAGAGAAAGAGAGAGAGAGAGAAAGCTGCAGTTTTCTGCCAATCGGCTGTTTAGTGATCTTGAAGCTGTAACTTAAACCGTGGCTTGGATTCATATTATAATTATAATTATGACTCTCATGGATTCATATTAATGTCACTACCAGGATAAATCATGCCGTGGAGTACATATGAGGGACTAGATTTCCAAAAGGTAGTCCAGGAAAGTAGTGTTTCATTATAATAGCTAGTTTAATAATGATAATGCTAATAATAGACGTCCCTGTTCAGCATGCTAATCACGGTGATTACGGCGCACATCCCATTAACGCTTCTCGTTTTAGTCTTTATAGCTGAATTATTACAAATAAATGCAAATAGGCAACACGACCAGATTTTGCAAGCTAACAGTCTACCTTTCTCTGCTAAATTAGTTATTAGCTAGTAATGATGGCCATCAGCAGTTTTCAGAAATAATATACGCCATTGAAAAGGTGCCAGACCATATTGTTCCTGGCTCTTTATCAGTGTTTGTGTCTCCCTGTCTTTTTTTTATATGTATTTCATTTCTGGGCCTCATGGTGGTGTAGTGGTTAGCACGTCAGCCCCGCAGCTAAAGGGTCTCGGGCTCAGCGATAGTGTTTGTGTGGCTTTCCTTTAGGTAGTTTGTTTTCCCCCAACAGTCCAAAGACATGCACATTAGGCTGATTGGCTGCTCTCAAATTGCCCCTAGGTGTGTGTGTGTGTCTCTGCAATAGATTGTTCAGGGTGTACCCCACCTTCTCCCAGAGATGGATGAGAGAGGCTCCAACCTCTACGTGACTCCAATAGGATTAAGCAGTTCAGCCAATGAATGACTAAATGATTGATTGATTGACAGTTTTGATGTGGTCGGGTATATTTTTTGAAAGCCATGCTAATCTATTAAATTAAATTACATTCACAATATCTTCTATTTCTTCAGCAGGCCTAAATCATCCGACGTAAAATTCACTGAAAACAGAATTTCCGTTTTCTTAAGGAATTTTTCTCACCCAAAGTGCAGCAGTGAGTCGTTGCTGAAGGTCAGAAAGATAAACTAACCCACATCCTCGATTGCTCACGTTGTCCTTGAGCTGTTTAAAGTGTAATCAGGCGTTTTGATTTCGGAGTCAGAATCAGCACTGAACACGTTAATGGAGCTAATTAAAGGGAAAATCTGATTACCAGAAGAAAAGATTTAACTGCAGCAGGTTAATAAGTATGGTGTGTGTCTCCAACTGTGGTCTGCTTGTCTGTAGCTATGAATCTGTTAAAGGTATTTACACGTCTGGAATTCAATTCAATTCAGCTTTGTGTATAGCACATTTTACAATTGGCGATTCAACAAACCCTTCACATCCCTATTGAGCAAACCCGCAGCGATGGTGGCAGGGAAAAAATTCCCTCAATCGACACGAGGAAGAAACCTTGAAAGGAACCAGACTCAAAAGGGAAACCCATCCTCATTTGGGTGAAACCAGATAAAAATACAAACCAAACTTTACTATAGTAAAACATGAAGTCTGGTTGGTTATACCACAACTGTGTCCTGAAAGTCCTACATCATTTTAGCAAAAGTGTTTATCACCAGCAGTGAAAAGTCATCTTCACAGTCTGAGTCAATATGAATCATCAGCAGGAGTGAGGGTCCTCCAAGATGAGAACTCCAACCAGCAGCAGCACAGTAGGACAAGACCACAGAATCAGGACCAACGGCACCCCAGAAGCAGCATGTGTACCTCAGCAAAAACACAGAGATACAGACAGAGAGAGAGCCGTTCTTAGGTATGCAATTTTACCATTAAATAACAGTGTAATGGTCAAAGATGAGAGTTTATTAGTGCTGAGTGCAAGCAGGCACTCCCGCATGACTATCATAACTAAAAAGAGAGAAGTAAAGTACATTTACTGCATTTGTCAGATCCTTTAGCCAGAGCTACTTACAGTTAACATTTTTATACCACTAAAAAATTATTGGTTAAGGGTCTTGCTCAAGGCTTGAACCCCCAACCTTCAGGTTAGAAATCCAGAGTGTTTCCAGTAGAATTTGTTACTTCCAGGAGCATGTTTTTTAAAATTCTTTCATCACAGACTGAAACTCAATCCTGTCTCACTCCATCATTCTTCCTTGTCCGTATTCATCGACTTATTTATTGATTCCGGCTGATCTGTGGCTCAATTGCCTGTTCAGACAGAAAAGGTCTTTGGCTAGACACCTTATGATGACAGGACGCTAAGAGACTGTATTTGGGCTTGAAACATGTGACGATGACCCGACTAAGCCTGAGATTAGCGAGAGAGCAAGTGAGAGAGAGGATATTTTTACTGAATAGAAAAACATCATAACAGCAGTGATGTGCAATTTAAGTATGACATACAACTTAAAGTGGAAATATTGCTGCTTTCTGACTGCATAATTTAAAATTTCTGTTCTCGAACATCAATCAACGCAGGCTGGTGACTCATGAGTTCTTTCAATGAGGCACAAAAAAAATCCATTCCTATTATAAACACTATCTGTGTGCAATAAAACCAAATCCAATAAAAAGCTCAATTTCCAGAATGAGTCTGCCTAAAGCCAACAACTCTGCCCCGTCGATGTTTGCTAACTGGCTAGCATTAGCAGAGAAGAGTATAAAGATTGATACTACGGCCATGTGATTAGTATTATTCTGCATGTTCTAATAACTTTTCCATTTATTTTGGGAAAGAAAAACAGTCATAGATAGTCATTTCCTTCATGTCAGCAAGAGTCTTTAATGAGAGCACTCAGGAAGTGCAAACCTCCACCAAGCCAATAAAAAATAAAAACAGACCACATAGCACCTCCTACTGGTTCTGCTGTAGTACTACATTTTCAGAAAAAAAAATCTCACAATGTTAAAGAATCCTTTATAAAATTCCTGGATCCATAATCTTATCCAAATTTTTTAAAAATCCAGTTTATTTTTTTTTTTTGTTCTCCCCCAATTACCCACCTGTGAAGTGTTGCCTCACCATCACATATGACCACCACCAACCAGGGAGGGGTGTAAACATGCACATGCCCCCTTCATGACACGTAATGCTGCAACCCACATCTATGATCACTGTAACTAACAGGGAGTTTAGCATATGCCATCCCTCTCTCCCGTGAGAGCTCAGCCAATTAGCTTCCATCAACTTGCTTTCACACCTTCAGAAGCCCATTTCCAAAATCTAATGGAGTCTTCTTTTTCCAAAGCCCCGTCTCTGGGAGAAATTTCAGGAAAATCCATAGACAGGTTTTTGTGTAATACTGCTAATTAAACAAAAATAAAAGATAAAAAAAATCTCGTTAGAGATAGCAAAAAACGAAACTTGAGTTTGGAGTTCCTTCCACACTGCCGTCAAATAACATAAAAACATAAAATGATCAACCGCCAACAAGAAAACTGCTTCATGCTCTGCTGCATCACATCATGTCCTTTACCAGGGTTTACACGCCCCTCAAGGGTTCCTCAGCCGATTCTTTGCTTAATTATTGCTTACTTCCTGTTGAATTGTTCTACACAGAACCTTTTAAAGTTACTAAATAAACTCAAGAATGCATAAAGTGTGTGTGTGTGTATTTGGTTGTTTTTTGTTGATGAATTTAATTTATTCATCAATAAATCAACTAGACTGGAACACTAACAAAATTCAAACGTACACAGAGAAATATTGCCTCGTTTCTAGCTTTATACTATAATATTTCTCTTTCAAATGAATCTGGTGTGTGTGTGTGTGTGTGTGTGTGTGTGTGTGAGAGAGAGAGTAAAGCTGTGGGATGTAAGCGAACATCTGTTACATTAGCCTTTGTCTCTGACTCTATAATCTGATTTCGGTGAGCTAATGGCCCTCAGCCTCTCACATATTACACACTGTGATTTCATTACTGTGCCGCAGAGAAAGAGAGGGAGACTGAGAGGAAGACAGGATGACTGGAACATAAAGAAGCGAGAGAGAGAAAGAGAGAGCGAGAGAGCATGAGTAACACATAATAATTTCTTCCCCAAATTGAGAACCACATTCATTTATTGATTCGCTTACAGAACTGCTTAATCCTATTAGGGTCGCAGGGAGGCTGGAGCCCATCTCAGGCGACTATGGGCGAAGGCAGGGTACACCCTGAACAGCTCGCCTGTCCATCACAGGGCCTACAAACACACCACCATTCACACTCACACTAACACCTAGGGGCAATTTGGAACAGCCAGTTAGCCTAATATGCATGTCTGAACTGTTGGAGGAAACCAGAGTACCCAGAGGAAACGTGAACTCCACACAGGACCTTCTTGCTGTGAGGTGAACGTGGTGATCACCATGCCATCCAAAATGATAAATTAAGCTACATGTAGATATAATTAATTATGCAATTAATTAATTCAAATGAATACATTTATGCGAATATGAATTAATTAATTTTAATAAATTAAAATTGGAAAATGAAGGTAAAAGTTTCATACTAAGCATACAGTGAAATACGTTTTTGGTAATAACATAAAATTGACAACATTTAATGGAGCTAGTAGAAAGAAAATTAAATTAGTAAATAAGTAAATGTGAAGAATACAATTTAAAAAAATTAAACCATGTTAAAGTAAAAAAGGGGGAAAAATATAAAAGTGTGAAATGTGTCTAAAACTATACAACGTAAATGACCTAATTTAGGGATTAATTAACCCTCATTTGCGCTGATATTTACCTGGCTGTGAAGCCGTTACAGAAAGCCATCAGCGACACTGCCAGGAGATGGTAGGGACGGGGCATTGGGGCATAAGGGCAATTGGCATGGCATTTAAGTACAGACTACCAGAACGTGGCATGCAACCCAGAAAGGGCTTCACATCGCTCCTGCGCCACGTCTCGCTGCTCGGCTGAACATTTATCATGTTGTCTGTGTGCCGCAGGCTGTACACGTGAACGCATCAACATTTCAGAGCTGTAGACCTCCGACTGAGAGAATATCAAGAACCATCCCATTACTGCCTCTCTAAAACAACCAGGACACCATTTCATGTTCAGAACTAATGCTTGAAACAACTGGACAACATAATCATTTTTATTTGTCTTTTATAGTGTTGATTTGTTCCAAAAATGTGATGAAATGGCAACTTACACAAAAGTCACCGTGGTAAAGATTGTGGGAATTAATTTTGGTATTTTTTACTTTTTTAATTCATTCATCATTTTTAATGACTTATATATATATACACATCCCCTAATGAATAAATCCCCTGATGAGTGGGCAACCACGAAACAGGCTTGTCAGGATGAAATTATAGTACTTAGTATGTCACTTTTTCCTACATACAATATATATATATATATATGTTTATAATGTTTGCTAGTTAGCTTTTTCTTAAAATATTTTCTAATGGCTGCTCGTTTTACCAGACTTTTATTTTGTAGCTTTGCTAGCTACCTTTGTTATGGGACAATAAGAAATGTTTGAATGTTCAACTTTTAAAGACAATTTTTGCTGTTTTCTAGTTAGTTTTGTTCTGAATTTTCTAAAGTTTGGTTTAATTCAATTCAAATCAGTTTTATTTGTATAGCGCTTCTTAAAATTGACATTTTCGCAAAAGCAGCTTTACACATTAAAAATAATTTAAAAAAGAATTTAAATATTTTTCTACAACCCCCTAATGACAGATGTGGTGACAGTGGAAAAAGGTTTAGCCAGCTAGTTTTTACCTGGAACATTTTTTGCCATTTTTGCTTTGGAACAAAATTCTACTGCTTACTAAATATTTTTGTTTTAAAAAACGATTTTTATTTAAGTTAGCTAGTTTTTTTTCCTTCTTTTTACCGTTTTCTAATGTTAGCTACCTACTAGCTGCTTGCTTGTTTTCCTCCAAACAAATTTCTCATGTTTGCTAGCTAGGTTTGTTAGTAAATATTTTTGCTAGTTTTGTTTTTAAAATTAAAAAACGTTTGCTAGCTAGCTTTTTTTCTTGGAACAATTTTGATGTATCCTAGTTTTGTTTTGGAACATATTTAATGTTTATGGGAGAGTTTTGTTTCAAAATATTTATATATTGAGTTATAGATTATTACCTTTTGTTTTGGAACATTTTCTAATAGTTTTAGTTAAGTTTTTAAAGACAGTTTCTCATGTTTGCTAAGTAGTTTCTTTCTTTGAACATTTTCTGATGTTTGCCATCATGGTTTGTTTTTAAACATCTGGTTATTTTAGGGTGATTTTTGCATCATATTTAAAAAATGAAGCTGTTTGTAATGTTTGTGTTCTGGAACATTTGTGACACTTGCTAGCTTGTTTGGTTTTGGAATTTTCTTTAATAATTGCTAGGGGTTCTCATGATTTCACTTTTTTTTTTTAGTAAACGTATTGGGGTATTCGGTTCACAATGTTCCTAATTCCATCTGAATGAGTAAAAGCTAAAGTTTTGTATTTTCATGATTAAAAAGTGTTTCAAATTTCCCAGGGGTCCATGGGGTAAATGCATATCACTCTCTGTAAACAAAGGCAGAAACCACGTCACTGCATCTCATAACTCAAGACCGACAAGGCATGCAGGTGATTTATACTTTTATTCACCATCTGTGCTGGCCTGCTTTTCTACTTACACATCAAGCTGCAATAAAATGACAGACACACATTTGAAACCAGTTCTCTCCTGCATGAGAAATAAAGGATTGGGTAATTCCAGTGAGATGGTGGAGTGAAGCCAAGCAGCGCAAATCAGCTGGAAAAGCACGCTGGAGCTTTATAAATCCATCAGCTCACTCCACAGCACCCATTCACCCTCATCTGTCCAGCAAATCTGTCTGATTCTCGAAACGTGCCAGAGAAACGAACGAGGCTTGAGACTATTGAGGGAATGCGGAGGAATTTACTTCCAATATAACGTGATGCATCACAAACAGCAGTAGACCTGAAAAAGACCTGTTTAATAGCTGTGCCTGAGAGCTACTCTAGTTTATTAATCGTAGAGAACGTGGTGATATGATGAGCTGGGGTATTTCATACATTTTGGACACACCTAGCCACTTCGACCAATAAGAAGTTTTTGTTGTATATGTATACTGCCTGGCCAAAAAAAAAGTTGTATATTCTTATATTTTCATGGAGAGCATTTATCCCTGATCACAGCATGTAACCTCCATGGCGATGTTACTCCAGTTGGTCCGGTCGAGGCTCAGCAACATTAATGTGGCAATAAAATGAAGCAGATGATGATCTGAATGTAGTGAATGAGCAGGTTATCACATCAATGCACTTTTTCTTTCCTGATGGTACGAACATAAAATGGAGACTCGAATAATGAGCGAGTGGTTCAGGGAGCACAAGGAAGCATTTTCACATGTATCAGCCCCCCAGAGTCCTGACCTTAACCCTGTTAAAAGTTTTCGGGATGTGCCGGAGAAGACTTTATGGAGGGGTTCAGTTTTTCCCTCATTGATTCAAGCCGTCGGTGAGAAATGAACAAGACACTGGATGGAAATAAATGTTCTGTTGCTTAAATTTGTTGAAACGATGGCATGACGAGTGCATGCTATAAGCAAGGATAAAAACGGAACAACAACATATTTCCGTGTACGACTTTTTTTTTTATTTATTTTTTGGCCGAGCAGTGTGTAGACTCATACTATAATAACTAACATGCTTAGTATTCATCAGTAAAGAATGTATGCATGTGTGTTTATTAAGCTCCGTTTGGGTTTTCTTGTTTTATACAGTATAATAGCCATAAAAAGCTCTTTAAAAGTTAAGGCACGTAATTGTCTGTCTAGATTTGTCCTTTATACTAATAGTACACTGATTTAAAATGATGGCTATGATAGCGTAAAAATTTTTGTTCGTAAAAAGTTCTATGTACAAATTTTTTGTAAATGTCAATGTGGAATAGTGGCTGATTGTCAAGAACAACATACTGGGTCAGAGCTGATAGTCCAAAATGTTATATTGTTCATCTGTTTATTAGGATATTAATAGAGGGGTGTGGAGAGGGGGCGTGGTTTTGGAAGGGCCTATGAGGGCAGGAAAGGGTTTAGCTGGAGCCCTGAAATGATGCTAGCTTTCCAGATTACCAGCCCCAGCCTTAGTCGTTTCAGTTGAACTTGTGCAAAATCAACTTTGGTATAAAAGAGTCACTGCAGTGTTTATAAAACTGCACGAAATTAGACAGCCACTTTATTTCAGGCTTAAAGAAAAATATTCCAGTAGCAACTCTGTTGTTATGCTGTAATGCCTGTAACCTCATGAATAATAGAGCTGTGCATTGGGAGACACAAACCCAGAGCCACAGGCAGGTTTTTACTCTGACGCAGGCTGGAAGCCGGGCAAAGTGGGAACTTTTTTAAAGCACTTGGGAAAGCAATGGAAACAGGAAGGGATTCGTTAGTGCTAGACTTCAAATGTGCTGCTAATCGAACCGCCAGTAAATTAGACTTGACCCTGCTTCAGGACGTCACTGATTAAGACACAACATCAGACTACTGATCCTTTAACGGTGCTGTCGAAAAGACTGGGTGTCACAATGGCACCCTATTCACGAGTAGATATTCCGACAAATAGGAAAAGCTGTTCATCGTTTCTGTTTTTGGATGCTTGACAACAATCTTGGCTGGAGGGGAGAACAAGAAGTTGTGTGTGTCACTGGAGTAAGAAGAATATTAATTTTTAATGTACTACAAAACACTACACTACTTTCAGGCGTTTAAACACACGGATAGTCATTGTGTGGAAAGGCAACACGGGATTGCTCAGTTTGAAGAAAGTGCTGCATACGTACAGTTAAAAAAGCCTTTAACTGCGCAGTCACAGTAACAGAAAAGTTAGTGCACATGGGGAAGGGTGTGTCCATTTTTACCCTATCACAAAAAAATGTTTTCCGACACTGTGACTGCGCAGTTAGTGCACATGGGGGACAGTGTGGCCATTTTTTCCCCTGTCAAAACCATAAAAATCTTGTTTTCGTTTGCTCTTCTTATGTTTCTGTATAGTATATACCAAAACAAGTGTTCACCTTTGGTGCAGTAAATATCACTGAAAGGTCCCCTTAACGTTCTGTTCCATTCCACGACTTTTCAGCAATATCTATTTCACCTTCAGGAAAGAATTGTTATAAATAATACACAGCAAAAGTGTGATGCGGTGGTGCAGTGGGGTGTAAACATTGCATAAACAGCAGACTTAGGTGGAATTCAATTTGCATTGCAGTGTAAACATCAACAGCAATAAGCTGCACAAGGGACGTGCATTGCTGTATAAAAAGAAGTGGCATAACGGTGTGAGGATCCCCCCCCTTCCATTAAGAAATGCTTTTGTTTTAATTACATCTGTGGATATAGTTCAAGCATGAGCGCATAGTGAGTCTATATTAGGCTGAGAAACAGTAGGAGGTAATAAAGTAGGGATATCGGAGACACGTTTGTCTCTCCGAGATAAAACCAACACATGTTTGCCCTCTGTTTATCAGACTTCTCAATAATGAATGAGAATCACAGATCAGCATTCTGGCTAATAGGGTGTTGTTCAGAGTGCAGCGGTTTTGGCAGACAGATTCGAATCTGCTGGAGAAGGATATGATATCCAGTGTTGACTCAGTGTTTCCAGGTCACTGCTTCAGGCTCCTGCATTCAATCCAGAGCTCCAGTTACTTTCTCTGCCGTATTTTGTCTGTACACTGTAACTGTTTCATTCCCTATCGCTACCTTCTCATTAGCAATAGTACCGTATGGTCCTGTGGTTGCTTGTGGGCCTTGCCAGTCTGGCATTTGATTTCATTACTTATATTTTATTTTATGTTTTCACCTGTGATTTTTGTTTGTTTGTTTGTTTGACTGGTTATTTGTTTGTGTGCAAGATAACTCATTCACAGATTTTGTTGGGGGGGTTCCTAGAGTAGGGTGTGGTACAAGTAACAAACCAAAAATTTGAAGGTAATCTGTGCATGAAATCATGTTGAAAATTAAGGTCAATAAGTGCAAATAATGTGTGAATGAATGATCATTAGACTCATGGGGGAGACACTAGGGGGAGACATTTGGTTTCAACCATTCCAAGTTATAATAATGAAACCTGCCGGCTTGGGAGGGTTTTTCAGGTTAATCAATACACTGGACACCATGATTCATTTGTGCCTGGCGGAGGTACTGTGTGCTCCGAGTTCCCCTCTTGTTCTTGTTTTAAATCACCATTACCTGCTTTCCCACTTTACATAAGATCGATCACCAACCAAAGTTTGGTCAGGATCCGAAAAGCATTCCAGATCTGATGATCTGGAATGTTGGAATATACAGGGCTTGTTGAGAAAAACAAATTGTGAAAATAATATTCATGAGAAATTTGAACAAAGTGAAAAATGAGCCGCCCTGGTGGAGGTTTGCGCTTGTGGAATGTTTCTAGTTTAAAAATTTTACTACTTCCGTGAATTGTGTGCTGCATAGCAAAGGACCGTTGAAAGAAACAGTAATGCAAGACTTTGCCGAACACCACATCCAACCAATCAAATTTGAGTATTTAAATGAGCTGTTGTATTTTTTCCCCCCGTTATATTTGTTCCTTTTATACTTTTACATTAAGCAGTAAGCGAATTGCATGTAGAAAGTGAAGTTGTGAGTGTTGAGAGTCGTGAGACGTTTGTATTTGTATTAAGAAAGCTCATATCTCATCCCAGGTCAAAGGTCGGAAATCACAGTGTTCTTTTCTGGAAGATGCGTTCTGTAAAAACGGATAAGTATTACACAGGATTTACATAATTTTCTATTTAATCTCATCCAGTCCTCTTTGTATTTCTCCTCAAATTACCGCTGCTGGACGAGCATGAACACTAAAGGTGCATGAAAGTGCAAACCCGTCTCGGATAAAACACCCTCCTGTGGCGAGTGCCGAGACGACCTGCGTACATGAGAGACAAAGCAGAGATGCTGCCAGTTCCTTACCTTCTTTTCACCTGCCCTCTGAGAGACAGATAATCCCCCCCCGTCCACCCTCACACACCCACACAGCTACTTAACCTGACAGAAAAACTGCAGTCGTGTGTGAAAGTGAGTGGAGAAGCAAAGAACCGAACCTTAAGCACATCTCAGAGAGGGAGAGGAAAGGTCCTCTGTGCGGTTGAGCGCTCGAGTGGAACAACTGAACTCTTCCCTGTTCAGTGCGAAAACACTTTACGACTAACTAAAGCATTTATCTGTAACTCAAATCGAGTCAACGGCGTACTCCATAACGCTCCAGCGAAATCAAGGAAATGGATTAACGTGAATATTATTATTAAAAGTACCGCTGCCTTAGAGTCCTGAAGATGTTGATGCAGTGAGGGCGTGGCCACAAAATAGAAATTAATCCTTCTAGGGTTGCAGGGAGGCAAGAGCCTATCTTATCCGATTCTGGGCGAGGGCAGGGTACACCATGAAGAGCTCGCCAGTCCCCTGCAGCTCAACACACAACCAATCATGTGCACATGCATGTCTTTGGTCTCTGGGAGAAAACCGGAGTACCCAGAGGAAACCACTCCCAAACATAGGGAGGACATGCAGAAATGCCCTCGTCAAGCCCACGACTCGAACTCAGGACGTTCTTGCTGTAAGCTGGGTGTTCTAACCACTATGGCACTGCCCTTCCTGCGTTTAACATGTTTCCACCACGTGCTGCACTTTTTCTTTCTCCCTGTAAGTCCATGTCTACGTTCAACAAGTCCGCACCATGCTCGTACTACGGGAGTGCCGTCATTAGGTTCTTCCTGCGTCCTGATCAGAGCACGTCGTCCTTGTCCATGGAAACCAAACCACCACGTCCTTATCCATCAGCTGGTATGCTTCACACTTTTTTACTGTGTCCTCAGTTTTTTGAAGATGATGTGGAAATTTTGCGGAGTGTGACTGGGTTCTCCAGCTGCACAATTTTATTTTAATTTGCACCAAAAAACGAGTGTTCGCTCCGAAACAGGAGATTGAAGGTTCGAATTCCAACAAAGCTTGGCTGGGAGACGAGAGCAAAATTTGCCGCGTTTGCAGGGGGAGAGGGATGTGCTACCCTGCTTCTCTTGTCAATCAAAGTGACACTAGCCAATCATGGGTGTATGTAAAAGAGGGCGGACAGCATTTTTTCAAGATCACTGGATTTTATATGAACGAATGAGGAAAAAATTCAAAACCTGCAACCGAAAGAGTTGTTTTGAACAAAAACTTTGACTCCAAACCCTGTCAAAACTGAAGATATAAATAAAGGCACTCAGGAGGAAAATGAACACTTTGTTTCCTCTGACCTCTTTTATTTGAGGCCAAGAAAACGTCCTTTTTTGAGAATTTGGCAGCAAGTAGCACACTCTTGACTTCGCATGTCAACACCGTGGCATGAAAAAAATTCAAGCAAAGGAAAAGAAATACACTTCCAGTTTTGAATATGTGTTTTTTTTTTTCACATCCGTCCTGTTCTGCGGCGGTTCCACATCTACCCACATGAACATAATGATAGCGATCGAGAGAAACAGAGGAGGCATGAGGATCATGCTGATTATAAGTGTTATCTGCCTGAACACCTGAATGTGGGGAGAACAGGAAAGACAGGTGGACGTAATGAGGGGACAGCGAGCCGTTTGGCTACTGCGGCGTGAAAAATGAGAAGACGGCTCTTATAATGACAAAGCAGCCGAAGAGAACGGAGAATAAAAACGATGGCTCATTATATCGGGACATGGAGGGCAAGGCAAAGGGAGACGAGAGAGCGTGTTTATTATTCGGAACTAATTTCGCTAGAGTAAATTGGACCGCTTCCATTTTTGGCTCAGCTAAAAGTCTCAAAGCACAGACTGCACCTCAGCACGTCATCGTCACACTACAACAACAACAACAACAACAGCAACAAAAACAACGCAAAGCACCAGGAGTGAAACCGAGTGCACAGGCTCCATATAACACGTGTAGGCCGTGCCATTTTCTCTTCTTCTTTTGTTGGATTTGGGTCGACTCCTAATCCAGGTGGTTAGCATGTCAGCTTCACGGCAAGAAGGTCCTGGGTTCAAGTCCCTGGGCTCGGCGAGGACGTTTCTGTGTGCAGTTTGCAGGTTCTCCTCACGCTTCAGCGGTTTCCTCTAGGACATCCGGTTTCCTCCTGCAGTCCAAAGAAATGTCCAGGCTCAGATGAGAAGATCCAGCCTCCCCATGATCCTAGCAAAAGAATGAATCAGTGAATGAAGGAATCACACCTAGGGGCGATTTGGAACCGCTAGATAGCCTAATGTGTATGGGAGGAAACCATAGTGCTTGGAGAGAGTGCAACCTCGCACACAAACACCCTCCCCTGACCTACACCATCATATTAACATGGGTTTTTTTTTGGCATCCACAATACAAGCTGTTACTATAGAAATAGCACACATTCCGACCAATCAGAATTGAGAATTTAATCTAGTCTGATATAAGAACGTGTCAATAAAAAAAAAGACAGATGTAATGCACTACAGTAAAATTCAAACCCACACACACAGTTTTAACTTCATTCAGCATTATTCTGGAGATAATTAACCCCAGCACGTCAGCCTCACAGCCTCACAGCAAGAAGGTCCTGGGTTCGATTCCCGGGCTCGGGGTGTTTGTGTGGAGCTTGCATGCTCTACCTCTGCTTGCGTGGGCTTCCTCTGGGTGCTCCAGTCCAAAAAAACATGCACAATAGGCTAATTGGCTGTTCCAAATTGCAACTAGATGTGCGCCACACACACACACACACACACACACATGTAGTGCCAAGGAATTGATTTCACTTTTGATAAATTTCCCCAAAAGTACCCAGGTCAACGTCAATTCCCAGTTAAAGCATGTATTGACGTCTCCGTGTGATTACATCTCGGGGTTTGATAGGCATGGGTCAGCAAGGAGATGGCTGTTGCTAGGAGACAGTGACAAGGAATTATGGGTTGGAACAATAATATATTCCCGTATTAAAATTTTGAAAACATCTATTAAGGGCGCTATGCAAACACACACACACTAATTAGCAAATGTATTTGAGAAGAATGAGGAGTCTCATAGAAAACAGGTCACAAATTAACAAATTAACTGACTCTGTTTAGCCTTGGGGGAGCATTTATTTTCGCTTGCATGGTTTGTCTCTGCACGTCGTGTCCCCTTGGGAGGAAAACATCCCCATAAATCAATCCAAGCTTCTTTTGACTGATCAGCTTTGTCCTATGATGAAACGGTTTTATTCTCCATGGGTGTGGTCTCCTTGAGGATGACTCCGCCCCCCACACCAGACTCCGTGAGGATGAAAACGATGGGAATTACAATCAATGACAACTCTATGACCTTTACACACTGTCAAGTGGAACACTTTTGAAGTGACAGATGACTGACAGCTTTGTGAACGTTTAATGAAAGACAGGGTTCAGTTATAGTCATATTTTTTTTTTTTTAAAGAAAAAAACTTTTTCCATCTAATAGTGTAATAATAGGCGGCACGGTGGCGCAGTGGTTAGCACGTTCGCCTCACAGCAAGAAGGTCCCGGGTTTGATTCTCGGGCTCGGGGGCGTTTCTGTGTGGAGTTTGCATGTTCTGCTTGCATGGGTTCCCTCCAGGTACTCTGGTTTCCTCCCACAGTTCAAAAACATGCACAGTAGGCTAACTGGCTGTTCCAAATCACCCCTAGGTGTGAGTGTGAGTGTGAATGGTTGTGTGA
>JAOUQZ010000017.1:15228969-15248840 GCA_028564935.1 Neosilurus hyrtlii
CTGTTTTTAATGAAGGTATATTTCTGAGTATGTTCTAAATTTACTAGAAGTAAGATTTGCTTTTGAAAACTCAAGTTTTAAAAAAACAGTTTTGAAATTTAAAAATCAAACACAATCATTTGGGGGAGGCTGTGCATATGTAACATTAAAAAAAAATGTCTATAATGATAAATATCATTATTTCCTATTCTGTTTTTAATGAAGGTATATTTCTGAGTATGTTCTAAATTTACTAGAAGTAAGATTTGCTTTTGAAAACTCAAGTTGTAAAAAAACATTTTTGAAATTTAAAAATCAAACACAATCATTTGGGGGAGGCTGGAGCCTATCTCAGCCGATATTGGCGAGTTCAGGATATACCCTGAACAGCTCACCAGACCATCGCAAGGCAAAACACAGCCATTTACACTCACTCTCACACTTAGGGGCAATTTGGAACAGCCAATGTCTTTGGACTGTAGAAGGAAACTGGAGTACCCAGATGAAACCTGGGCAAGCACAGGGAGAACATGCGAACTCCACACAGAAACACTTTCACTGAGCCCGGGACTCAAACCCAGGACCTTCTTGCTGTGAGGCAGACATGCTAACCACTACCTTTAATACAGGTCTCAACATTTCAAATGTCAAAAATACCGATTTTATTTAATTTAAAGTATTTTTAGGGGAAAAATTTAACATTTAGATTAGTCGAAGCTTTTATGTTCTACATGAGTATTTTTAAAGAATGATTTAAGGCCAAGTGTACACACAGCATAACTATTTAGCCAACATTCTAGCTAGTTATGTTACACTAATGTTGGAAAGTAGAACTGCGATGGTGTGGTAAGCTGTTCAGGGTGTGATTGAGTGATTTGGCAAACGAGTGAGTGAATGATGTCGTTAAGAAGCTAACAACTCCTCATGTCTTACTGCATGTGTATTTAAATGTTTTTTTATTTTCTTTATTGAATTTATACATTTTATATCCCATACTGCAATCAGCTTCCAAACTCCATCCTACATCAACTTCGCTTCTCTGTTCGCTTCTTTTTTTTCTGCTGAACCTCACGATCATCAAAATTTATTCAAGTTTTTTTCCTTAAAATTAGTTGTTGTTGTTTTTTTTTTCCAACTTTCTGTTCTGCAGGAAATGAAAGACAATTGTGCTGAGGTCAACGACTCTTAATACAACGGCTTTAAAGCCCTTACAGAAACTGCATTTCATTCACAGTGTTTTTTTTACATAAAATCCGAACTTTTCTTTGCTGACGCACCTTCATTAACTTCAAGCAGTGCTCAGAGAGAGAGAGAGAGAGAGAGAGAGAGAGAGAGAGAGAGAGAGAGCACGAGAGAGAGAGCACGAGAGAGAGAGCGCGAGAGAGAGAGCGCGAGAGAGAGAGAGCGAGAGAGAGAGAGCGAGAGAGAGAGAGAGAGGAGGCTCTCGTAAACAGATGGCTGGTTTTTTAAATAGCTGGTCCCGAAGGCAGAAATTAGGATATTCAAGCTTCAAAACAGAGCAACATGGTGGAAATAAAATATTATATGCCAGAAATAATGCAGTGTAATTATATTCATCATCCACTTATTATTATTATTATTATTGTTATTATTATTAACATCATTCATTTTCTGAACCACTTACTCCTAATTAGGGCCGTTGGTAGGTTGGTGCCCATCTCCGCCCACTCTGGACGAGGGCGGGGTTCAACCTGGGCAGCTCACCAGACCATCGCAGGGCCAACACACAATTCACACTCACACTTAGGGGCACCTGGAACAGCCAATTAGCCTGCTGTGCATGTTTTTGGCCACCGTGCTGCCTTATTTAATATTCACATTATTACTATTTTATTATTCGTTTAATTAAAAAGTCTGGATGCTGAGAATAATCCCTCCCTCCCTCACTCACTGGACTGTGGGAGGAAACCAAACAGTACCCAGAGAAAACCCAAGCAAGCATGAAGAGAACATGCAAACTCCACACAGAAATGCCCTCGCCGAGTCCAGGACTCGAACCCAGGGCCTTCTTGTTATGAAGTGGACGTGCTAAGCACTACACCACCGCCTCTCCCACATTAATAACAGCTCTCACCATCCACGACCGGGAGTCTGTGGGAGCTAATTGGCCGACCTCTGATGGGAGGGAGGGCTGGTATACACTCCCCTGTCACTCACCGCAATCACCAGCCAATCCATGGGTGTTTCTTGTTTTCTCATTCGTAAAAAAGGGGGTAGATATCGCTTTCCCTCCAAATAAGTGAGGCTTGTTCCCAAAAACACATCGTAACGAGGCAGGTGGCAGCATCACATAGCACGGAGGGGGCGCATGCTTGCTTATGTCCCTCCCTGGTTGGTGGAGGTCGTATGTGATGGGGAGGAAAAGCTTGACGGGTGGGAATTGAATACGACTCAAAAACCGTGCTCTCTAAATTGAAATGTCCCCGAGTGAAACTTCAGTCAGTCAGATCAGGAACTCTTCACCTCTCAGAGTGGAGCGTTGAGACCACCTTCAAGCGTGTAATCAGTAATCCGCTCTCCGACCGGTCAGGAATCAGCAATAAAGCGACGAGCGAATGCAGCGGCGAACTATCATTCGTTATGCCGAAGGGAATCAAGCCCTGAGGTGACGAGTCTCACCGGAATATTCAAAGTCCCAAATAAAGGAAGGCCCGGTCGTTATTCAGACCATTACACCACGGGACGTAGACGTAGATCTTCATTACTTCCTCCAAGTCTTCATACACGAATGTCTTTCATACTCTCAACACTGCAGTTATACTATCTTTTCCAATCTCTTGGTTTATTAAAGTGCTTCTCTCTGCATAAAGCCTATCTCAGCCGTCACCGGGTGATGGTGGGGTACACCCTGAACAGACCATGGCAGGCCAACACTCACAAAACCATTTACACTTGCACTCACACCTAGGGGTGATTTGGAACAGCCAGTTACCCTAATGTGCACGTTTTTGGACTGTGGGAGGAAACCGGAGAACACAGAAGGAACCCACTCAAGCACGTGGAGAACATGTATACGCCACACAGAAACGCCCTCGCCAAGCCCAGCGCTCGAACCCAGGACCTTCCAGCGGTGAGGCATATGTGCTAACCGCTACGCCACCGTGCCGCCCTCGCGGTGAATCCTGTGTAAAGCATTTATTAAAAGTTTTGTCTGATATTTTATGTAGATTTGTTTTATTACTTCACCACGAGCACTTCTTACCGTCGGTAAAGATCTTGACGTCTTGATGGAGATTAATAAAGTCACGCACTGGAGATCGAGGGACGCGTTGAAGTCCCGTCTGAGAGCCAGGAATCACGGCTGGAAATCCGATCTGCGCCGATCATGATGCTCGTCAGGCCGCGTGCTGTTTTCATTATGCCGAGGAACGCGGTGATTAAAGAGGGAAAGAACTCTGGAGAGATGAAGAGAAAACACTTCAACTTTATAAATCAACTGAATTTAATCAGCCGTCGTATTAAACTCAACGTTCCAGGATGTTGTTTAACTTCATTCGAAAGAAATACTACAAACACCTCGGTGAGAAACCTGCGTCTCTCATCACGTTAAAGAGTCTGTTCTTTAAAGTACAGAAGGGTTCTCTCCATCCCTTCCTCTCCTCCTTTACTCCACTCCTCTGTACAAAGGGATACGGTTTAGTAGCACAGTCTGTTTATCCATCTGTACATCTACCTACCCATCCTTCCTCTTGATTGCTCTTTAAGCATGTACTCTATCCATCTATCCATCCATGTACTCTGCCCATCTACCCATCCATCCATCCATGTACTCTATCTACCCATCCATCTATCCATCTATCCATCCATGTACTCTATCTACCCATCCATCCATCCATGTACTCTATCTATCTGTCTCTCTATCCATGTACTCTATCTACCCATCCATCTATCCATCCATCCATCCATAAATGTACTCTATCTACCCATCCATCCATCCATGTACTCTATCTATCTGTCTCTCTATCCATGTACTCTATCTACCCATCCATCTATCCATCCATCCATCCATAAATGTACTCTATCTACCCATCCATGTACTCTATCTATCTGTCTCTCTATCCATGTACTCTATCTACCCATCCATCCATCCATGTACTCTATTTTCCATCTATCCATAAATGTACTCTATCTACCCATCCATCCATGTACTCTCTATATCTGTCTCTTTATCCATGTACTCTTTCTATCCATTCATCCATCTACTCTATCTACCCATTCATCCATCCATGTACTCTATCTATCCATTCATCTATCCATCCATCCATGTACTATCTATCCATCCATCCATGTACTCTATCTACCCATCCATCCATCCACTCTATCTATCTGTCTCTCTGTCCATGTACTTTCTTGATTCTTCTTTCTCTTCATCCATGAACTCAATCATCCATCTGCCCATCCATCCACCCAACCACTTTATTTTTGTCTCTCTATCCATCCATGTGCACTTTTGATTGTTCCATCTTTCTCTCTCCAATCATTTACTTTATCCATCTACCTGTCTATCCATCCATCCTCTATAGCTGAATCTCAATCCATCCATGCACTCTATATATTTATCTATCCATGTACTCTCATTGTATTTTCTTTCTCTCTCTCTCCATCCATATACTCTTTCTAGTTGAATCTCAGTCCATCCATGCACTCTCCCACTATTCATTTTATTGGTGATGTTTTTGTAAAATGTGATGTAATTTCCTCGTATATATATTTGTTAAATGCAGGACGTGTGTTTGATCCCATACCATTCCTGTATGAAACAGATGTGATTTCTGAGTAATAACCCCGGGAGCTGGTTCTCCAGATTAGCGCGGTGAGTACATGCTGAAATCCGCTAGCTTTCACTTCTTATTAGCTCCATTAGCAGCTCGTGGAAACGCTAAGACGTTTCACTGGTTAAATAAAAGGAAAAAAAGGGGCTTTGTTTATCTCCTGTGTCATGCGTTCCCACAATGCAGCAGTTCCTCCTGATTACCCTCTCCTGAATCCCTCTGACAGGTTTATTTTTGCTCTGCTGCGTTAAGAGTCAGTTGTAGCAAACCTTAATAGTTCTGTGAATGCCAGGAGTAATTTGTCTCTTGAGGTGTCTGCATTCACATCAAGGCCGAGCTCTCACTTAAACACACGGGATATCAGAGTTTACACACACACACACTCTCTCGTATAAGTCTCACTTGTACAGAGCATTGCGAAATAGCTTTAAAGGAAATAGGGCACCTTAAATTTTCACGAGTGCTGAACACATCAGGCCACACCTTAGTTGACCGCAGCACACAATTACCAGAGTGAAGTCTCTACGCTGACTTCCTGAGGTCCCGCAAAAATCCCACACTCTACATGCACGGTGTCTTGTGTACCACCACCCATCTACCCGAGGACAGGCCCCCTTCCCTTCCATATAAGGTAAAGGAGTCAAGCGGACGTCTTTTAATTTAGCCTTATAGGGAAACACTCGATTATTCATTCATTCATTTGCCGAACCACTTAATTCTACTAGGGTCGCCCCAACCTCTCCTACTTCCACTACAAACACGTGTCATGTGACTCACTAGTGTGTTTGTAGGATGTTTATTCATTCATTCATTTTCTGTAGCGCTTAATCCTAATTAGGGTCATGGGGGAGGCTGGCGCACATCTCAGCCGACTCTGGGCGAGGGCAGGGTACACCCTGGACAGCTCGCCAGGCCACCGCAGGGCAGAAACACGCTGACGGCAGTGCAGCTACTCTTTACAAAAGTCGAGTAGGACATTTAGGAGAATAAAAAGTTTTCTTTAACCTTGGCACACATCAGCACTCTTTGCCTTTTAATGGCCCACTACAGCACTGAGTCACTCCAAAACAAACACCATCTAAAAGCCTGCAGGGTGCGCGGTAACGGACAGCACATTAGCACAAGATTCGCCTTGAAGCCTAAGTGACTGAGCAAGAAATACAATATTTACAAGGATTAGACAGATTTCCGAATTAAACCCAGGCTATTTATGACCTTATTTTAGAATATTACAGCGGACCTCCTGCGCAGAGCCCCACAGGCATGGAACCTGACTTGAACGGTTGTCCTGTGTCCATGACCCCATAGGAAAACCAAATAGGCTGCCGTGGCACCAAAAAACCCCACTGCTCAGGCTCGCGCAGACACGGACAAGGAACATGAACTCATTAAACGGATAATTAAACCAACAAGTCATGTGACAGATATACGAGGAAATCAGCGAGTTCCTTTAAAGTACAGACGTGTTCTCTTAATCTCATCCTCTTCTTCTCCTTTACTCCACTCCTCTGTACAAAGGGATAGTTTATTGCCAGTCTATCTATCCATCCATCCACTTATCTATCTTCTTAATTGTTCTTTATCCATGTACTCTATCCATCTACCCATCCATCCATCCATTCATGTGCTACATCTATCAATCTACCCATCCATGTGCTCTATATATCCATCTACCCATTCATCCATCCATCCATGTGCTCTATTCATCTACACATTTTACCATCCATGTGCTCTATCTATCCATCTACCCATCCATCCATCCATGTGCTCTATCTATCCATATACCCATCCATGTGCTCTATCTATCCATCTACCCATCCATCCATCCATCCATGTGCTCTATCTATCCATATACCCATCCATGTGCTCTATCTATCCATCTACCCATTCATCCATCCATGTGGTCTATCTATCCATATACCCATCCATGTGCTCTATCTATCCATCTACCCATTCATCCATCCATGTGGTCTATCTATCCATCTACCCATCCATGTGCTCTATCTATCCATATACCCATCCATCCATCCATGTGCTCTATTCATCTACACATTTGACCATCCATGTGCTCTATCTATCCATCTACCCATCCATCCATCCATGTGGTCTATCTATCCATCCATGTGCTCTATTCATCTACACATTTTACCATCCATGTGCTCTATCTATCCATCTACCTATCTATAAATCTATCAATCAAACAGTAAAGAGAAAACTCAGTGTTTACCTTTCCTTCTTTCACTTCAGGATGTAGTCAGGAAATGCAGGAGAGATTGATTGACTGATAATTAATTAATTACTGCGATGGCCTGGCGAGCTATCCAGGGTGTACTATGCCCTCACCCAGAGTCGGCTGAGATGGGCGCCAGCCTCCCCGCGAACCTAATTAGGATTAAGCGCTTCAGAAAATGAATAAATGAATTAATTATAATTTCCTCCAGGGTTGAATTTGATTCAGCCCTTAAAGGAGCAGCGCTACTCTTACAGCACCAGCTTGGGACACCCATCAGTGGAGATTTCTATCAGATCTATCTACCTAATCTATATATTATAACATGTAAGACCCGCATTATCCAACTTCACATTCCTGTCTTTTCATAACGTATGTGTGTCAGCAGCCAGAGACACGACATTATACACATCAATATAATTACAAATTTTCCAAAAAAAAAAGAAAGAAAAGTTTCAAATCCAAAAAAGAATAAAAAGTATAGTATGGAAGTATATTTTTACAGTGTATACGATGAGCACGGTTTCTTTATTTTCATTAAAAAAAAGCAGGTTCCTCGGCACTCCCGGCTCTCTGTAACTCTAATGAGATGAATTCCTCACGGCATGAGCAGGTTATGGAGAATCAATGAATTTTCAAATGAAAGAAAAATACCCGGGGAATGAAAGCAGAGCCGCATAAAGTACCTTTATCTCCATAAAGACTCCGAGAGCGAGGTGTTGGAACACAACGCCACTATCTGGGTCATGCGCTAAATATATGGATTTGGATGTAACCTCAAAATGGGTGTTTACATTTTAATATAAAAATGAAAGAATAAAACAAAAATCCCTTTTTAGTTTATTTTCTGTGTGGTATATAGAAAACAGTTATTCACTTCAAAGTGAAATATAAACATTAAGAAGTTCTAAAAAAAACAAAAACAAACAAATAAACAAAAACCAGGATAATTTCTTTCATCACTCATTCATTTGTCAAACCGTTTATTCCTATTAGGGTCGCGAGGAGTCTGAGCCAATCTCAGCCCTCACTGGGCGGGGTAGACCCTGAAAGTCTTGCCAGCCCGTGGAGGAAACCCACGCAAGCACAGGGAGGAAACTCCACATAGAAATATCTGAGCCCGGGACACAAACCCAGGACCTTCTTGCTGTGAAACGGACATGCTAACCACTACGCCACCGGGTCCACAGCATCATTTCTTGATCATCGTTATTTTTTAAATATTCATTCAAACCATGCTAATACGTCCTAGCGATGGTCCGACGGTAGGCATCATTTTCAGACACATGGATTTTATGTTCTCTGGGTGCAACTCCGGTTTCCTCCAACAGTCCAAACATACATATTACGTTAATGCTAACTGGCTGTTTCAAATTGACCCAGTGTAAGTGTGTGGCCCTGCGATGGTCTGGTGAGCTGGCCAGGGTGTACCCATTCTTCACCAAGTGTTGGCTGAGAGAGGCTCCACCCTCCCCGTGACCCTAGAAGGAGTAAGTGTTTCAGCAAATGACTGAATGAGAGGCTAAACCCGGGGTCTATTCGGTGATACCCGCCTTGCTTTTGGTGCTAATTGTAAATTATGTACACACTACTATAGAAATGATCTACGATCAAAAATCAATTTATTCCAGCTCTGAACCAATCATTTACCAGCGCTGCAGGTTGAGCTACAGGTCTGGGGAGATTAGATAATAATAGAAAGCACACCACATCTCAAACAGATTGTTCCCCGAGCTGCATTTCAAACAAGAGAATCAATTCAAATCAATAAGAGGAGCATCATCGAGAGCGTGACACTAAAGAGACATCAGGTATTTTTCTCTCTCTTTTTTATCAGCAACACAAAAGGTAAAAGTCTCTCCAGAGTCAGAGACTCGGGTTTGATTGTCTCTTATCTTTTCTTGGACTCAAACTCCATCGCCGCATGTTTATTTCATCTCTCCGTTCCATTTCTCCTTCTCCATCTGCCGTTTCCAGAAGCTCTCGTTTCTGTGGCACTAAACATCAAAGAATGACGGTTTGGAGGAAGAAAACGGGCCAAGAGTGTTTCTCACACTCCACTCATCCCATTGCAGGTTCCAGAAACCCCAGTTCAAATGTTTATGGTTCTTCTGTAGATCGGGGCCTCTCACTGGTCCAGCTGTAGACAGAGGCGTGGGCTCAGAGAAGGAGAACGAACCGATAACGTAAAGGGGTGAATAGATCAGATCTGCAGATGGACTGGATCCTCCGGAAGGGAACCGTGATTATAATCATGATCGTTTACTCTTGGCAGGAAGTCACTCATTCACCGAACCGCTCAATCCTTCTAGGGCCACAGGGAGGCATGTGCCTATCTCAGCCAACTCTGGGTGAAGGCAGGGTACACCCGGAACAGCTCGCCAGACCAACACACACACACAACCATTTACACTTACACGCACACCCAGGGGCAATTAGGATCAGCCAGTTAGCCTAATGTGCATGTTTTTGGACTGTAGGAGGAAACTGGAGTACCCGGAGGAAACCCACACAGGCACTGGGAGAACATGCAAACTCCACACAGGAACACCCTTGCTGAGAACAGGACTCGAAGCTAGGACCTTCTTGCTGTGGGTGGACCTGCTAACCACTATGCCACCGTGCCGCCCCTGGCAAAAATTAACAAATGAAATGAATTTGGATGGAGGACGGTTGGAACGTGACAGTTTTCCAAAGAGACCATGTGGCTCATCATGACCAGATGGTATGGAAATAGGCTTCTGGAATACTCTCCAGGCTATGACCATTTCCTTTTGGAACAGGCCATACTCAAACCCGACTGGAGCGGCGTCAACGGCTAGCGGCGTGTTGTGTGCTTTCAGCATGCATGCTCATGACTTCCTGGAAGGAACAGAAGGAGAGACTAAGTTAACTTCTTGAAGTCCTCTGGTCCTCCTTCAGTGTAAACAAGGTGGTCAAAAAGTTGCAAAAAAAAAAAAAAAAAAAAAAAAACCCTTCTGTGGACATTTCGACTTTCCCCTGGCGAGCATTAAATTTTTTACAAGCTGTACTCGGGATCTAGAACATGATTTCCCCTGACAGCAACGTTCCATCTCCAGTTATGTGATCTTTTCACTTCTGTTTTTCTTGGAAGATGCTGCGTTTGATGTGGACCGCGAGGGGGGTGACGAACTAATTGAGTTCCCACTTGCGAGTTTGTATTTAACCCAGTTCCTCAGAAAATCAAGATCATGTGCATGCATCATTAAAGGAGAAGCTCGACCCCGTGGTGGTGGTGGTGGTGATGCTGCTGCAGTACGCAGGAACGCTGCCAAGGGTATCGACGCCAGAGAGATATCTACAAGACGACTGAAATTAAAGAGCGAGAAGCGCCGCAGCTTCATAAAGTCACCCGAATGTGATAATTTATTAGGAAGATAATAAATTAATCAACAGCTAACAAAGGCAAACACATACTTCAAGGCACTGATTCCGCACTCGGAGGAAAGCGCTATCCGACCCCTTGTATACATGAGCTTACAGACTCCTGTGATTGGCATGATGCTGTGTGTGAGTGACAGGGAAGAGAGCATATGCCATCCCTCCCACCCTGAGAGCTCGGCTGCTTAGCTCTTACGGCTCCCAGTTGCAGGGCTGGACTAGTTTTATGAATGAAGATACTCTGTACTGGGTTTGAACCAATCGCCATGTTGACATGGGTGTCAAATGAGTCCTTTTGTATCTGCATAGGAGGCGGGCCCTCTTCTACAGAGCCGCCATGTTGGGCCTGCTACAGTAGCCCAGAATGGACAAAACCCCCCACAAGTAGAAGCGTGAATCCAAAACGAAGCACTGGAATGAAGGGTGTCTGTTGCAAAGGCAACATTTTTGAAGGGAGGGGCTAAATAGGGAGGGGTGGTTCAGTCGAATCCGACATGGTGGACCTTCATCTCAGTAATTTCTTTCACACTGTAAAAAAGGATAATTTTTTTTTGGAAATGTCATACGTGAGCAGGTCCAGCAGGGGGTGCTGTGCACTTTATTTTTTATGCAAAAATTTACATGCCGATTTGCATGAAGTTTCTACCCGAGGCGGGGCTTCAGATAACAGATTCCCAAATCGATTCTGGAGATGCTCTGGATCAAATTTGTTTTTTTTTGGAAGTGTGGTATTACAGGAGGCCCAGCAGAGTGTGCTGTGAACATTGCTTTTTTGTGTGTGTGGCTTGGCTGAGGTTTGCACTCTTGGACTATTTTTTTAAAAACAGTACAAAAGGTAATTTATGATATTTATCTTTGTTAAAATTTCCTTAAGCAACGTCCAGCAGGAGGAAAAGCCCAAGCATGACTCGGGTGCCGAGTTCAGACGTGCCGTTACGTTCTGCTGTTTTCATTGGAACATCGACTACTAAAAATAAAAGCAGTGTAACACAGTTTAGTGATACATCAACAGGAGTAAACATGGCTCGTTAATAAAAAAAAAAAAGATTTAATGTACTGCCCCCTCCACCCCTTCCCCTCCCCCTCCCTCTGGGAATACTAATGAGCTGAACGGCATCATTACATTCGACAAACGACTCCATCTTTTATTCATAGGGTCGATCCAGACAGCATGCCTTAAAGACTTTAAAGAACAAAAACAGAAAGAATTAAATTTTTTAAAAACCCAGACAGGCAACAGACGAATAAAAACAATCATCTCTAAATCTAGTTATAAAACATTTTATTTTGGAATAAAACCATATTACATGTAGTGTGGTCAGCCTACACGATCTACCTCAGATAAGAACAACACACCTCAGCGGACAGGTAACAACACGAATCGACGTCGGGGTCGGGACGTACGCACGAGATGCTGATCCAAGATCAGTCCGAACCCTCGGGCTGCGACAAAACCCCATCTCAGATCAGCACTCGGCGATTTCGGACACACCCCCAAACCCCGAGGTCTGGACACAGCGGACTGGTTATAGTAGTGTTAATGCTTTATTGGAGGAAGAAATAAAAGCACGAAACACATCACAGAGAAAAGAGAGCACTGGGAAAAAAATTCACAGAGCAACCACAGGATTTCACGCTCGATTCCTTCTTCGACGTTTTTAAATTGTCAGACTTTCTCATAGTCTCCAGCTCATCCCTGATTTTACTGAATAAGTGGCATCAGGATATGGTTTAAATACACGATTCGTGGTTTTACTTTCGGTTTGTGTTTTTTTTTTTGTGCGAAAAAAAAATTATATATATATTTTTAAAAAAGCACAAATCTCGCAAATGAACGCTGTTGAGTCTGAGGTAGCAAGGCAATCATGGCTTTCTTCTGATTGGATCTGACTTTAGAAAACGATTTGACTCAGGAAGGAAAAAAAATAAAAAATGAAAAATAAACAACCTATATAAAATTTAATCTGAATTTAGAACTCTGGTTCTCTCTGTCCCATAAATCCTCTACTTGGAATGGATGCTGTATAGGCACACAGGGCTAAAACTTCTCAGCATTCCTGAACATGTACAGTATTTACACAGGGGTCGAGGGTTCCGCCAGGAACTCCAAAGGAACCAAGCGGATAAAAAGTACGACGCGTCAATTGGAAAAAACAAACAAAAGGGTTAACGTCTGCAATTTTTCTTCGACGGACGAGGGACGATGGAACACTCCAGAACGTGTCGCGAGGGATGCAATGCATTCTGGGAGAAACATGCATTTCTTATCAGTATGACTTAACTCATTAAGGGGTTAAAAAATACACGTGGTCTTCATACCCAGGTACGTGTAGTAAAGATTTACTCCAACAACGTTTTTTTTTTTTTTCGTTTCTTTGACTTTTAAATTTTAATGGCGGTGTTAAATGTAAAGGAAGTAAATGAAGGGGTGTTTTCCCGTAGAGCGAGCGCGCACAAAAATAGAAACACAAGCTTTAACAGGTTAATATGCTCCGAAGTCCCTCCCCATTAGCTGAAATATCATCTGCGTTATTCGTACAAATACCCCCCGCCCAATAACCAAAACTCAAATCAGGTTTGATCTACGAGTTCATGGAATTTACAGTTGCATAGTACAGACAGACGGGTGATGGACGTGGCGGTGACGGTGGCGGTAGTACTGGCGGTGGTCGGGAATCCGGTGGTGGAGATGTAGCTGGATTGCTCGAGCTCTGATCTTCTGGGTCAGCGATCCTCGTTTGTGAGAGCGGGGACTTCACCACTTCACACGCTGCGTCTTCAACACTTTTACTTCGCCGTCATGAGCGGCTTTCACATCACCTAAACACACACACACACACTCCTGTGAAACAACTTAAATTTTATTGTTGTATTAATCACTCAAAAGACAACTCAAATAAAACTGAAACGTTTGAAGAAATCTCCCAACGCTAACATCACTTCTTGATTTTCTAACGTTCTTTCCGAGCATAGAAATCTTGCTAACACGTCTACTAGCGGCGATCCGACGCTAATTATGCCTTAAGCAACATTTTTAGTCACGGGTAAAAATATTGGCTAACAATTATTGTAGCATGTTACACCGCCTGCGACTACAAAACACCAGATCCCCTTTATTATAGCGGATCACTAGCATCTGGCACTAGCCACATGTACCATCGAGACATTTGGTATAAAAACGGTAACACTCTTGGCTTTGAGTCACATGACTAATTCTCTGACTGAAACCCTGAATGACGTATAATAATATCTACTGCATGGCGCTGAGACAAGAACCGCTAAGCTTTTCGCGGCTGAGCAGCCCCTTGTGGTTGAAGTTGGAATGGTATGTCACTTAATACTCACTCACTCACTGAACCGTTTAATAATAATAGGGTCGCTGGGAGGGTGGAGCCTATCTCAGCCGACTCTGGGCAAAAGTAGGGTACACCCTGAACAACTCACCAGACCATCGCAGGGCCAACACACACTCACACCTAGGGGCAATTTGGAAGAGCCAGTTAGCCTAAAGAGAGTGTCTCTGGACTGTAGGAGGAAACCGGAAAATACCCAGAGGAATCCCACACGGGCAGAGGGAGAACATTCTCGAAACATAATGATGGAAATTAAAGGATCTTTTTGTTAGCAGGATCTTTGTGATTGCGTAAAAATGTCACGTGTGGATTTTCATGACGTTATTGCTGGGGGCGGGGCTTTGGATAATTCTAAATTCAGGAACTTACAGGATTCTTTAACATTGTGAGACTTGATATTTTGGTTCATATGTGGAATTGCTGGGCTTGGTGTAGGTTTGCATCTCTGAGACCTCTTGTTTACGTATACACTTCTTTATTATTATTTTATTATTTACTTGGAAGCAAACTATCTTTATTTTGCCGCTGTTCTCATCTTGCAAATTTCTCAAAGCTAAAAAAACTAAAAAACTAAACTAAGAACTGATTTGTGGTTAAAAAGCAAGTCCAGTTCAGGTGATAAAGAGAAGTCAGCTTCACGCTCTCGCTTATGGCGGGGATGAGATACAGACGCACTGGGACACGGAGTTACGGCGAGACAGAGCTTTAACTGGCGACATACGTCTTTGTTTTCTTCTCTAAACGGCGTCACGGTGAAAGTGGCGAGTTAAAAGCTTTACGGAATGATTGTTTAATGGAGGAAAGATTAAACAGAGAATAAGTGAAAAAGGGAGAAAAAAAACACTGAAGCTCTTTTTTTTTGAACACGTTATCACACATTCAGGAAGGTTCCGCAGGATCACAGCGCCTCAACCAGACAGGTTTAATTAAATATCTGCTCAGAGACTGCAGGACTGAGCGGCCTCCATCATTATACAATTAACCATCCCTGACTGTATGAGAGAGAGAGAGAGAGAAAAAGACAAAATGAGAGAGAGGGAATGAGAGAAACAGACAGAATGAGCGAGGGAGATGGAATGATAGAGAAATAAACAGACTGAGAGAGAGAAAAATACAGAATAAGAGACAGAAAAAGACAGAAAACTAGAGAGAGAAAACCAAAACGAAAGAGAGTCAAACAAAATGAGAGAGAGAGAGACAGACAGAAGAACAGTCAGAGAAAGAGAGAGAGCGAGACAAAGAATGACAGAGGGACAACTTAATGTGAGTGAGAGACAGAGAATGAGAGAGATAAACAGAATGAGAGAGAGAGACAGACAGACAGAAGGACAGTCTGAGAGAGAAAAATACAGAATGAGTGACAGAAAATTAGAGAGAGACAACCAAAATGAAAGAGTCAAACAGAATGAGAGAGAGAGACAGACAGAAGAACAGTCTGTGTGTGTGAGAGAGAGAGAGAAAAAATGAGAGACAGACAGAATGAGAGAGAGAGAGAGACAAAGAATGATAGAGGGACAACATAATGAGAGTAAGAGACATAGAATGAGAGAGAGAGACAGACAGACAGACAAAAGGACAGTCTGAGAGAGAGAAAAATACAGAATGAGAGAGACAGAAAAAGACAGAAAATGAGAGAGACAACCAGAACGAAACAGGGAGTCAAATAGAATGGGAGAGAGAAAGAGAGAGAGACAGACAGACAGATAATAGGACAGTCTCTCTGTCTCTCTCTAATGAGAAAGTGATTCAAGGAAGGAAAAAAAGCAACAGCAAGAGACTCAGAGGCAAACAAAAAAAAGATAAAGAGAAAGACAGACAGACAGAGAGAATATAAAGACAGAGACAACGACAGTGAGAAGGTGAACAAGAAAGAGAAAAGAGAGAAAAAAAAATGAGTGAGAGGGACAGAGAGTGAGAGAAAGAGGAATAGACAGATAGAGGGACAGAAAGAGGGAGGGAGAAGGCAAAATAGAAAGAGAGAGACAAAGAGGGCAAGTGAGAGACGGAAAGTGTTTTATGGTGAGCGTTCACTTGCCTCCCGCTACATTTACGGCTTACATGAAAAATGACTCTCTCTCGCTCTCTCTCTCGCTTTCTCTCGCTCTCACACACACACACACCCCATCTCCAAACCCACGATGGTCTCATCTAATCCAGTCTAATGTGTGGTGGTGTTGGGGGGAGTATGAAATGGCTCTCTAATTGATGTGTAATGTACTGGAGGATCTCTTTCAGCGCTCAGATGCAGGAAACGCGGGATTAAAATCCATTTCACGTGTAGGCCGGCTGTGGCTTAGGGCTTATCGATCACCACCGCAAATCGCCTCCGGATGTGCGAAAGACATCAGCAAAGTGCGTAAAACCTGCAGGGTAATCATATTAAAGCTTAAAAAAAAGGAAACGCAAATCATGTGCTGCTCACTGGGAACGCAGGCCAAGAGAAACGCAGAGATCTTTCCCATCATCCATACACACTTCCTTTAAAAAGTGACCATCAGAATCCAAGATGGCGTCCCCCCCATGTGCGACGTCCAGCTACACGCTGAAGCTCTGTGTGTGTTTATTTGTTGAGTGCATAAATGTAGAGGTTAGATCGGCGGCACGGTGGAGTAGCGGTTAGCATAAGCATGTCCGCCTGACAACAAGGATGTCCTGGGTTCGAATCCCGGGTTTGGCGAGGGCGTCTCTGTATGGAGTTTGCATGTTCTCCCCGTGCTTGTGTGAGTTTTCTCCAGCAGTCTAAAGACATGCACGTTAGGCTGATTAACTGTTCCAAATTGCCCCTAGGTGTGGGTGTGAGGATGAATGTGTTAGCCTTGCAATGGACTGGCTAAGATAAGCTCCAGGCTGCCAGCGATCCTTGTAAGATAAAGAGGTTTGGTGAATGAATGAATGACAAGGTTAGATTATTATTAGCATAACAATTTTAGCATTACTGCTAATCGACCACATTTCTGGTTTATTTAGAATTCCTTCTGTTCTCTTTCATGCTTAGCATCCTTAGCCATTACTGCTGTGTGACCTGCGGACCTCCGGAACGATACATCCTGCTTTTCAGATGTACGACGTGCGACTATCTCACTCTCCAGGAGAGAACGAAGAGCATCGTGGACCGAATACGGTGAATGTTGACCTTCTACAGAGAGAAGAGCTTTGAAACCGTGTGAGACGTCAGGCAGGTCTTACCTGGGATCTCGAGGACAGGCTCGGTGCTTTAGAGAGAGAGAGAGAAGAAGAAGAAGAAGAAAAAGACAGAATTAGGTCACATCACTGGGAATACTACACTTCTAAAATGCAGTCAGATAGGCACAACTTCTCATTTAACCGGGATGTCCGTCTCGCGTCTCATGGGGAAACAGAGTTCTGTAACGGATCTGATGCTAATGAACTCCAGGGGGAGACGAGAGCTGCAGGACTGACTGATCACATCTTCAACAACACTCAGAAATCAGCCGCAAACAGATTTTATTGTTAGATCTCACTAATGATGGGGTTGTTACTGTTGTTGGCAATTTTACCAGTGTTGGCGATGATGCAAATACTGGCGATGATATTATTTATGATGGTACTAATGTTGACGTTGTTGTTTGTGTTGGTGATGTTGCTAACACTGAAAATATTGCTAGTATTGGAAATGTTGAAAGTGTTAATGTTGGTATTATTTTTGGTGTTGTTGCTTGTGTTGGTGATACTGATAGTTACTGGAGACGTTTCCACCGTGGTGATAATGCTAGTACTGGTAATGATAATGCTATCGATGATGGTGCTAATGTTGGCGTTGTTGCTTGTGTTGATGTTGCTAGTACTGGAAATGTTGTAAGCATTGGCAATGTTGTCAGCGTTAATGCTGGAATTGTTGCATGTTTTGGTGGTGTTGCTAGTTATGAAAATATTGCTAGTATTGGAGATGTTGCCACTATCGGTGACTATGCTAGTACTGGCAGTGATGCTACCATTGATGATGTTGCTAGTACTGGAAATGCTGCTAGCATTGGTGACATTGTTATACTAGCGATGATACGGTCACTGATGACGTTGCCTGTGTTGGCGTTGTTGGTGATGCTAGTGTTGGAAATACTTATGATGTCGCTAGTACTAGCAATGATGCCAGTGTCGGTGATGCTGATGATGATGTTGCTAGTATTTGGGATGTTGTCAGTTTTGGTGATGGTGCTAGAACTGGCAATCATGCTATCATCGATGATGGTGCTAGAATTGGAAATGCTGCTAGCATTGGTCATGTTGCTATACTGGTGATGATGCTATTACTGATGATGGTGCTGATGACGGAGACGTTGCTGGTGTTGGTAATGGTGCTAGTACTGGTGAAGATGCTATTATTAATGACGCTGCTTTTGCTGGTGTTATTGATCATTATGGCACTGCTGGTGTTTGGGATGTTGCTCATACTGATGATGACGGTAGTAATGGTGATGTTGGGTATTAAAATAAATAAAGCACCTTAGCATGAGGAAACTGGTCCATTCTGTCTAAAATGACATCCACTAACGTTTAAAGACTCGTCTCCTGAGGGGTAGAAACCAAAAACTCAAGAGAGCCCTTACCCCAGTGTAACTGAACACACCGGTGGAGGTGCCAACGGACACGTGTGCAGCTCAAGTCAGGTTCTGATGTGTTTGAAGCAGTAAACGAGCGAATGCCGGGGAAGAGATTAGAATGGATTTTTAACTAAAATCACTGATGGAATTTCGACCCTGAAAATTTTTAATAACTAATTTAATACACAAACAAAGATTACTGTTCAGGAGAAGTGCAGGTGTGTGTAATGTAAACTGGTTACAGAGGCAGAGAGTTAGTGAAAGACAGGGAGGAGGTGGGTTAGGGCTTACGAGCACAGGTTGGAAAGCTGCTGTTAATCTGCTCCATAAGGTCAGTCATATCAGAGGAGGAAGAAGGATCCAGAAAGTCATCTGAAAACACACACGCATGCACACACGAAAGAGCTATCAGTTTCACACACCAACAATATGGATCCATGCTGCCCATTTCCACCAGAAAAAGGTTCCCAAAGGTTCTGGTCTGGAGTGAAAAAGTGGTTTTGGAATGGTGCCATTTCATCGCCATGGCAACCATAGAAACACAACCTACGGATGAAATACACTGCCTGGACCCCAAAACATTTGTTTCCATCCAGAAGTGGCTTCTCGGCATTACAGTGGCATAGTGGTTAGCATTTTCACCTCTCGGCAAGAAGATCCTGGGTTCGAGTGCCCTGGGTCGGCCGTTTCTGTGTGGAGCTTGTATGTTTTGCCCGTGCTTGTGAGGCTTTCGTCCGGGTACTGCGGTTTCCTCCCACAGTTTAAAGACATGCACATTAGGCTAACTGGTTGTTACAAAATGCCCCCAGGTGTACCCTGCCCACCCTCGGTGTCGTCTGGGATCGGCTCCAGCCTTCCTGTGACGCCTGTAGTAGGATTAAGCAGTTCTGCGTATGATTGAGCGAGTGAAAGAACTGACTTCTTTTTTCACCGACATCTTGAATCGATGACAGGAAATTTGACCCACTCCCTGAAGTCTTCTCCAGCTCATCCCAAAGACTTTCAAAAGGGTTAATGTAATTCCTCTGGTCCGCCAATTGGTAAAGTCTGTTGGGCTTTTTACACCCAAGCCTACTGGCACATCAGGCCGGAGCTCATCCGCAGTTTTCTTAGCATGAAGCGATTAGGAGTTGAACTTCTCCAGGATGAGAGGCTAGTCTATTGTAGCTTACCGGCCCAGTATTTTTTAATTGGTACCCATTTATACTGCTGGGTGGACAGAGGCACAATTGTGGTTAAGAAATTGCCCTCGCCTGCGACGCCAATGCATCTGTGAAAATGATTCCTTGTGCTTCCTGAATCACCCTTTCACTATCTGAGCCCTGAGCCCAAATTTTATATCCATACTATCAGAGAACAGAAAAGTCCATTGATGTGATAACCTGCTCATTCAGTACATTCAGGTTATCAGCATATTAATGTTGCTGGGCCTAGACCTGACCAACTAAGGTGACGATGCCATTTCAGTTACATGCTGTGGGCAGTGGTGGCTTAGTGGTTAAGGTGATGGGTTACTGATCCAAAGGTCAGCGGTTCAATCCCCACTATCACCACT
>JAOUQZ010000017.1:15248940-15261555 GCA_028564935.1 Neosilurus hyrtlii
CTCAATATATATATATATATATATATATATATATATATATATATATATATATATATATAATTATTTTTTTTTTTTATGTAATGGTTATGGTCTCAAAGCCATGTAAATGTGGGTGGTTTTCTTTTTCTTTTCTTTAAATCCCATGTTGGAAGTAAAGCAGCAACAGAACCATGTCGGTGGGAAGAAAGGAAAAAAAAAAACACTTGCATTCCAGCAAACATAAAGTAAGCAGTTCAAGTGTAGAGTGGGAGACACTTTCAGAGATACCTACGTGTCTATGTGTGGGTTTTTTTGTTTTTTTGTTTTGCTTTACCTGTGTGGTCTGGATGACCTCTTCCCTCCTGACTCAGAGGGCCCGAAGAGGAACCTCCGTTAACTGCATAATCCAGTTCGGGCTAGATACAGAGAGCGCTGACAGTTAGAAATGCTTGGCTAATTTCAGTGATTAAATGACATCAAAAAACAAGTGACTGAGAAAACACACACACACACACACACACACACACGCACACAGTTTGTATTGTCCCTGTCAAACCCAACCTTGTCTTTTGGCATGCAGATTCTGACAGCTTCATATCCCTAATGAATAACATTCAGCAGCGCAGGCCAAAAATACCCAGCTGTGCTATTTAATCGAGCTTCTCAGACAGGAGGGGTGTTTTATGATGGATAATTTAGGTTCAAGTCAAAAAATAAATGCATGCAAGGACAAATGTGCAACAGTGAGCTACACCATACATACCTTGTTCGGCTCCCTAACCTGGCCATCACTAATACGTCCAAAATATAATTTATAACATTTAATGTAATAAACGGCTGGCGAGCCAGCCAGGAGACTTGGCTATGATTAGATACCAGTCATATCATTATCTGCTGTAAAGGTAGCTGGAAGCAGTTGATTTTTACTCACTCTGTGTCAACTAATGTTATTCTTGTGTCTACTGATTCTTCTGTGGATCCAAAGAAATATCTTGATCCACTTAGGCGAGCCAGCCAGGAGTTCAGCTACCACTCGTATCACCATTTACTAGAATGTAGCTGGGCTATTCAAATCCAGAATGTAATTTTTTTTTAGCCTATCCAACAGGATACTGCATGTTTAGATAACAGTTCTATTGCTATCCGTTATAAATTCAGCTGGATGATGAGATCTAAATCTAATCAGAAGCCTACAAAAAAGGGGACAGCCAGGGAAAAATGATCGAGCGTATAGAAATAACAGAGGACACAGTGATGTCATAGTAACTGTTATGAAGCAGTCTGTACATTACAAATCATTTATTGTTTCACCTGACTTCAGGAATGTCATCAGAAACATCCTCTAACCTCAAAATCAGCCTAACAATCAAACGCTGCAAAACTGAATTATCACATGACTCACAAAGCTCTAGCTGTGCGTGATACCTGGTGCAGGAGCTGTCGTAGTCGATACAGCTGAGACTCCAGTTGTTTGTTGTGATCCTCTAGGATCTGCATGCGGGCCTCCAGCCGTCCCTTGTGCTGCCGCAGGAGCTTAGCCTCAGCTAGCAGATCGGCCTCATCTGGGACCGCACCCTCTGTGCTCTCCACGCTCACCACACTCTCCCCACCACGTTGCCTCTGCTGATCCCGCAGCTGCTCATACTCCCTGCGCAGACTCCTACAGGGAGACGAATGCCAAAAAAGGTTAATTTTGCTAAGTGAGGATAAGGTTCGGGTTTGGTGTAGCATACCATTAATTACCTACATTATTAATTCTGTCAATGCAGGGACCTCATGAGGGCAGGGCGTGTTTGGATAGGTGTGCCTTAACCTTGTACAAGCACTAAACACATCAAACTGCACCTTATTCGACTGCGGCACACACTGACCACGCAGACTTCCCAGAATCCCGCAGAAAGTGTGCATTGCACATGTGTAGTGTTCTATGTAACCGTACCCTCCCACCCCAAAGCAGGCCCTCTTCCATAAATGGCAAAAGACTTTGCCAAATGTCTTTGGCTGTATAGGGAAACACTCATTCAGTAAATGAAAAATACTGTCAATGTGGACATGTTGGGAAGGCCAACACTTTGTTTTTTATTTTTTTTATTTTTTTGGGGGGGGGGGTTGTTCCCCAATTTTTCATCCCTAATTTAATCATAATCAATTCCTTCCTTCCTGTATTGCCTCTGAATCACTCAACCACCACCAACAAGACAGACGTGTAAGTAGAGGTGGCGTCCATAACTCGGAGGGAAAGCACTTGCCACACCCCCTTGTATGAATGATCTCACAGACGATTGATTGGCTGGTGCTTCAAGTTTCAGGGAGGTGAGAGTATGCCATTCCTCCCACCCTTAAGAGCTCGGCTAATTAGCTTATACTGTCTCTCAGTCGTGGATGACTGGGTGTGTAAACCTGGACTCGAACTTGCGATCTATAGGGTTATAGTCGTGCACCTTGGTGATTTGCCACTAGGTAGCACGGGGTATTCAATTTATCTGTTAAATCGACAGAATAATGATGTGACGATGGGACTCTCACTGTGTTTGAGCAACAACTCTACATTCAGAAAACATCTGGATTTCTTTCGCTGACAGGAAAAATGTGCCAGACTGTTTCTTATCATACATCATTACGACCCAGAAGAATTTCTCACATTTCTCAGCTTAAAAAAAACAATAACACAGCTAATTAAAACCCTAAACAGCACAGCAGATGCCAGAGAAGGAAAAAAATATCAAAACCATTGTTTGTGTCCTTTCATATTCCCACCTGTCATTGACAAACCTCATCTCACCACATAAGAAGCGGACAAACCTGTATATTTTATTTCCTGATAAACTTTTTATCTGCACACTTTTTCTGCTAAAAATTCCCCGTTTCATCAAAACAGATATAAATATCTGCTCAGCAGCGTAATCTGTTTTGAAGCAGGTAAAGTGGGCGGGACTCTTTTCTGTAAAGTGAGTTTTGACGGACAGATAATTTGCATACCGTTGCTCCTCCTCCAGGCGAGTGATGATGCGCTCCAGCTCTCCTCTTTCCTCCCTCTCTACAGCCTGCAGGATTTGGGCGGGGCTCTGCAGTGCCTGTCCAGCTCCGGACATGCTGAGGGCATGGGACTTGGGTGTGTGGGTGGGGCTTTGAGGCTGGCTGCAGGATGCGCCCTCGGCTCCAAGAGTCTGACAGTACTGCAAGATCAAGGCGTGCTCCTCATCTCTACACACAGATATTGGTCAGTTATTAGGAAAATTGTTACTACATTTTTATTTATCAGATATATACCAGAGCTGTTGCATTCAGAATAGTCACCGAGACGAAACGTCGAGAAATGTTACAGCGTGGACGGATGCTGGACCCGCTCCCGTTCTGGACCCGTTATCGCACAGCGTGTAATCATCGAGATTACCTTTGCTTCACATCAAAGAGATGAGCTACCACCACGATGAGAAGACAACCTCAAAGCAAGCTCCTTATTAGGACACAGCCGGAGCTCGGCGCGTCAGATGGGACAATTTAGAATAAAGATATTAAAGAGATGTGGATGAGAAAGACGAGTGAAAAAAAGAGGTGGGAAAACTACTATACGCAGGAAGAACATAAGAGAGAACACCTAAGGGGACAGCAAGCACTAGAAAAGAGTTCAGATGTAGTGTACGTCTCGGAGGATTAAGGCTCGGCCTCGATCAGGTTCGATCGAAGAAAGCCATCGCCGGCGCTGCTTCCTCAACACTGCCTGTCGGTTTCTCGTCGTTTTATTTCATCTTTTATAAACATTACACCCTGGAAGGTTTCTTTTATTTCATTAGGTTCTTCATGTCAGGTTTTAAATGCAGAAAAAAAACAACAGATAGAATCTTGTTAGAACAGGTGGAACTGTTTGATTGTGTTGCCTGGCAACAAAAGGTTCAAGCGTACAGATTGTTAGCAAGGTAGTATGAAACAGAAACCCATCTTACCACGTCTTAATTGGCCTCCCCGAATTTCGGAAGGCTGAAACAGGGGACTGAATGTTCGCTGACCTCTGACCCTGCTGGTTTAAAATCCGTCCTGATAACCACCAACCCGCCACCAGTTTCAGTCACTTGGCGTAAAGCAGGACTAAAACATGAAGCAATACACCATGACCTTAAGCTAATGAGCTGACCTGTGGTTTCTGCTCTACATCGCCTTCTAGATCCTTCTACTTTTCTCTTGTTTCTAGTCACATCATCATGTTGCTCACTCCACATCATCTTCCTCATAGTCAACATCATCCTCATCATTACCATTCACAGCAAACTCCTATCAGTCTCCTCCTACTCCCAATAATACTCAACATCCTCATCATCAGTCTCCTCCCCCTGCTCACAATACTCATCATCCTCATCATCAGTCTTCTCCCCCTGCTCACAATACTCATCATCAGTCTCCTCCCCCTGCTCACAATACTCATCATCATCAGTCTCCTCCCCCTGCTCACAATACTCATCATCATCAGTCTCCTCCCCCTGCTCATAATACTCATCATCATCATCAGTCTCCTCCTCCTCTAACATTCATCATTACTCCTCCTCATAATCAAAATCAATCTCATCATCCCCCTTATTAGCCTTATCCTTCTCCTCTTAATCATCCCTATCATCATCATCATCAAGACCTTCAGCCCGTCCTCCTCCTACACCTAATCAGCTCCATCCTCCTTTTCATCCTCATCCTCCTCCACCGTCTCCTCATCAGCCCCATTGTCCTCCTCCTATTTATAATCATCAGCCCCCATAATCATCATCACCATCATCATCATCACCACCACCATTCACTCAGCTCGGCTGTCATGAAGAAGATTAGAAACTGTTTAATCATCTGCTGCTGGGAAAGGATGACAGATCTACAGCGTATATTGATCTCAATCTTACCACCATTCTGTCCATGTCAGCAAATATTTAGAAAAAGGAAGAGAGGACACAGTCGATATTATTCACTTCCGTAGGAAAAAAAGATAAGAGTATACATTAATATAATATTAATTAAACTGTGTCTCACACAGTCTTAGTGGTGTTTATCTGGAAACTATAATAAAAAAGAAACATCTCAAGTTGTGGCCACATGTGTCAATATGATGGAGAAGTTAGCGGTTAATGCTAACTCGATTATAGAATCCTATCAGTCACATGAACGCTGTTTTAATTAATTTATCAACACATTAGAGAGAAATGTTGACGTTCCCGTTGAGTTCATCTGGGGTTTTTTTCCAGACAATTTTACTTTACATTCTTTATATTAATGATTATTAGCATCAATCCTAAGCTAGCTGGACCTCCTGCTGTTTCTGACCTGACACCTGATTTTACGCCACCCACTTAAATAGAACTGGGTGTTTGAGAAAAACAGGCACCGACGTACTGATGCATTATGGGTAAGAGTTTCGGTTCTTACATGCTTCCGGTGGCAGAGCTGCTGTCCGTAGGCAGAGAACCGTTAGAGCGCTCCATCTGAGCCAGTCTGAGAAACGAAGAGAGAGAGAACGAGAGAATTAGATCAAGAGATACATTGAGAGAGCGGGGAGCAATGAGAATGAAAGATATGGAGAGAAAGAAAGAAAAAAAGAGAGAAAAAAACAGAGCAAGTTTTTTGTGGAAGAAACAGAGAAATAAAGACCAGAAGCCGATACAGAGAGAGAGAGAGAGAGATAGAGAGACACAGTGAGAAAGAGAAATGGAAAAAAAGCGAGAGAGGCAAAGAGAGACCGACTAAGAGAGACAAACAAAAAGAGACAGAAAGACAGAAAGACAGTGAGAGAGAAACAGATAAACCAATGAAAGAAAGGTCGACAGGGAAATACAGAGAGAAAGAGAAAAAATAAAGACAAAGAGTGTGTGTGTGTGTGTGAGAGAGAGAGCGAGAGAGAGACAACAAAAAGAGACACAGAGAGTGGGAAAAACACATGACAGAGCAAGAGAGAGAAAGAGGAAATACAGATAGAGAGAGAAATAGACACAGAGAGAAATTGAGAGAGCAAAAATATGATAGAGTGAGAGAGAGAGAGAGAAAGTGAGAACAAGAAAGATAAAGGGAATACAGATAGAGAGAGAAACTTAGAAAGGGAAAATATGACAGAGAGAGAGAGAATGGGAGAGATTAAGAAAGAGAAAAGAGAGAGAGAGAGAGAGAAAGAATGGGAGAGAGAGTGACAGAAAACAGAGAGAGAGAAAGAATGGGAGAGAGAGAGAAAGAATGGGAGAGATTAAGAAAAAGAGAGAGAGAGCTAAACAGACAGAGAAACTGAGAAAGCGAGAATATGAGAGAGAGAGAGAGAGGAAGAAAGAATGGGAGAGAGTGACAGAGAGAAAACAGAGAGAGAGAGTGTGTGTGTGTGTGTGTGTGTGTAAGTGAATAAGAGAGTGAGAGAGAGAGAGTGAGAGAGTTTCACACAAAGATGCTGAAAGTCATGTCGAGGTTTTTAATCCCTTATTCATCAGATCAGATTGAGGAGTGTGTGTGTGTGTGTGTGTGTGTGTGTGTGTGTGTGTGTGTGTGTGTGTGCGTGTGTGTGTGAGAGACTAACAAAAAGCCCTCATAATTCATAAGCACACACAGCGTGTTCCGCATGCGTCCGTATCGAAGCTGTTCCTTTTCATATTTTAATATCGAGAGCAGAAATAATCTCTCTGGGGAAAAAACAGGAAACCAGACGTATAAGAGTGAATATATCTCACGCCTGGCCGCTGGATTACCGTCTCCAGATTCCCAAGAGCGCAAAATGCGATCGGTGCTTCAGAAATGTGTGTGCGTGTAAAAAAATCGTCACAACACTCACTACCAAAATAATTTACTTTTAGTAAGACGGTTTATGAGACTGTGTGTGAGTGTGCGTGTGAGCAGGTGCGAGTGTGTGCGAGTGAGTGTAAAAATGGCCACAACACTCACTACAAGTACAATAATGCACTTTCAATAAGACTGTTAATATGCAGTCTATTAGACTGTGTGTGAGTGTGAGTGTGTGTGGGTGTGAGTGTTGCAAAAGAAATGGCTCTCTATTTTACACACCATTCTCCTATTCATTACACAAACATCAGCGTGGAATATGTTACACATTACCATACTGCCTGGAACGAGTGCACGTTAATCTGTGTGTGTGTATGTGTGTGTGTCTGTGAGAGACAGAGCGAGAGAGAGCGAGAGAGAGTGAGAGAGAGAGTTACCTGCTGGCGTACTGCTCTATCCTGGAGTGTGTGTCGTCATGGGACAGCTGAGGCGACTGAGCCAGCCTGTGATAAACAAAAGAAAATGATGTTATTCACATAAATCAGGCTACGGCTAATCAAAAGACTAAGAACTGCCAAGCTACTGGACTGCACTGTTAATGAGGAGGATGGACAGAATACTGAAGGTTAGGATAAAAAGAAAGAGAGAGAGAGACAGAAAAAGAGTGAGAGAGAGAGAGAGCGAGTGCGTGGGCTGGACGTGCAGGTGAATCGGTTGAACTCATGCGTCGGTGCAGGCAGCATGCTCTGTGGGTGAGGAAGAGGAGGAAGAGGAGGTAGAGGATAAAGGGGTGTGGTACTCTGGTGTATATACTCACTCATACTGCTCGGGACACATGCTGATCAGAGTGACCGGGCTGTAAGAGAAAAACACAGGGACGTGGGGAGGTGGGGAAGGAGGAGGTGAGGAAAAGAGGACAGAATCAAAGGTCAAAGGTCACGCACGGTGAATTCAGATCCACCCACGAACAAGGAACTGCGGAGATCCGAAAGTCAGAAGAAATGGCATGAATCCCGGATCTATAAGGCTTTAAATCCGATTTTAACGTGGGATAAAACTTTAAACGGCGAGTAAAGCTCTGCAGGTGGGCTGTCCCAGGGTGGGAACGCCCCTCTCTGTGACTTCATCACAGAGTGTGTGGGTCATGTGTGACAATGGCGGAACAACCTGTGACAGAGAGAGAGAGAGAGAGAGAGACACGGAGTCCAGCCCATGGTACAGCGTCGCTAATTGTTCTGTCAATTACCCGGGACATCCCATAATTAAAAGAAAACATTTCAGGTTGGTACTATTACGATTATATTTAATGCAGTGTGAAACAACATAGCTCATGTTATCGCTTACTTAATAGCAGCTATAAACAATCCTTCCCGCTAAGGAAGAGGAAGAAAAAAAGTTATATATATACACATGTATAAGAAAAGCCATTGGCTGTGCGAAATATCTGTTGCCATGGAAACGATATGCTACGTATTGGAACGAGTACATTATTGAACAATCGTGAACGACCGCTAAGGGTGTTTTGGAAAATTAATTCAATTTCAAACACTGCTGCGGTAATCACGCTGTACCACTTTCCTCTTCATCAACACGCAATATTTCTTGCGGAGACGAACAATTACGGTACACAAAAAGTGATACCAAAGTTAGGTTTTCGTAAAGGCTAAATACACGATGTGTCCAAGCCTGTGATTGGTCATTGCAAATCAGGTGTTTCAATCCAACATGGATAACTTGGATCAAGGTGTGACTCTCTCTTTTTTGGTTGCTGTACCTGTAGAAATAGTTGACCATATCATAAATAGCGCCACCTGCAGGACTGAAGCATCCGATGTGCTGACTTGTTCGAAACCGTGGATGTGAATGTTGTGGGCGCTCGAGACATGACATGACAAGCAAAGTGTAGTCGGTTCTGCTCTGGCGTTTTTAGTGAAAATCTGCATTTTTGGATAAACGTTAGTTTGGACAAAAGCCAAAGTGTTCTGCTGCTGGTAATAACTGCATAATTACAACACATCTTAACGGGAAAAAAAAACATGGTAAAATGTAACATGCCAGGATATTTTCACCGACTATTTATTTATTAATTTATTTTAAGTGTCGCATGAAAGCCGTCAGGCTACATACATAGCTAACACGTGAGCTAAATAAGCTCAGTATCTCAAACAGAACTTATTTTCTACTACTTTTATCCATCCTTCCTAAAAAAAAGGGACACAAAATCAAAGAGGCGTGGTTTAAAAGTGCAGTGGCCATCTTGATAACTAATCGATTTCAGCCTCAGCTATAATCCCATTTTTACCACTCGTGTGATATTTATATAAAGAAATTATTTTCACAGCATTCATTTCTTTGTCATCTTGGACTTCCTCACTGTTTATATTTCTCTGTGGAACTTTGCATAAATTAGCATTTAGCGCTAACTGTAATTAGTGTCATTTCAATCATACGGAGTCATTAATTAGTGATCTAACAACACATCTGAGAGAAATGTTGACGTTCTAAGTTACTCCGTCCTGTTTCCATGGTTATTGTGGCTCAACTTTGCTTGTATAAATGACTTCCTGTGTGTTCGAACGGTTATTAGAATAAATCCTACCTACTGATTTCATCAGCTTCAATCATAAGGTAGCTTTACTTCCCGCTTCTAGTGACTCATCAGACCAATCACGGTCACGCACAACCATCCATGAATTAGCGTGTCAGAATCGAGAAGTAATAACCTCCCGCCTCCCTTCACACCCTGCTGATTGTCCGCGCGCTGTTATTGTAATTATCTATAATGGGCGCTGAGCAGGAATGAAACTGCTTTACACCGGAGTGATTAAAGCGCCGCAGCACCCACGTGCGCTCGGAAACAGGTGCTCTCGCAAGATCACGAACATCTGACTAAACTAGTTTCCTCAAAAATGTTAAACACGCAGCTCTACCTCCAAAGATACCTTATTTGAGTGTTATAAGAGTCTTATTTGACTTCTTTTGGAAAGTTTTATATCTGTGACAGGAAGAAGTTTAATTGGTGGATGAAGCCTCCGAGCTCAACACAGAATGCTGAATCTATTTTCGAATTTAATAAAACAAACAAAAAATAAATAAATGTTGAATGTGGAGACGGATAAACGTGCCATCGGCAAGACGAATACATTTCTGAGTTTGTGTTTTTCTTTCTTTCTTCAGAGCAGCAGCTGGGTTTTAGTCATAAAAAAAAGAATTACTGATAAACACCTTTATGACCTCCTGATAGATGTCTCTATTAATAGGTGTGCGAGTCTGGGTTTCGTTTTACTGTTTCATTTCTATCACCTGTCTTTTTAGTTTAATTATCCATCTGACGAGTTTATGTTCCGTCAAGCTTCTGATTTCGGCATTTGCTCCATGAACCTTTAATTACCTGTAAGTCTGTCTGCATACCTGGGTTTGATTGTGTTTTTCTTTTATTCTGTGTGAGTCTGAGCGGTGGTGCATGAGCCTCTACAATTTTTGGTTACAGGTGGCATGGCAGCATAACCTCGTAGAACGTCCACCTCACAGCAAGAACCTCGGCGAGGGTGTTTCTGTGTGGAGTTCACATGTTCTTGTGGGTTTCCTTCGGGTACTCTGGTTTTCTCCCGCGGTCCAAAGACATGCAAGGTAAAGTCTGTTGGGCTTTTCACGCCCGAGCCTACTGGCTACGGAGATTATCCCTGGTTTTCTTAGCTGGATGCGACGCCTGGTCCATTGCAGATTACCTCCCCAGTATTTTTAATAATTCTCATCTATACTGCTGGGTAGACAGGGGCACCTTTCACAGGGGGTCTAACAGGGATTCGAACCTACGACCTTTCAATCACGAGCCCAGCACGCTTACCACTACACCACTAGCCCCCAAGACATTACACATTAGGCTAATTGCCTGTTGCAAATTGCTCCTAGGTGTGAATGTGAGGGGTGCTAATCACTACACCACCGTGCTGCCCTGAAACATAAACAGGAAGTTGTAATAACTGTCCAAACAAAACAAAGACAAGGGTGTTTCAGCTCTCGTTACACGAACACATCACATCGAGTTCCACTCCATTTTGTTTTGGGGATTTTTTTTTTCTTTTTTCAGTGGAGAACTTTTTAATACTCCACTACATTAATCTGACTAAAAGCTTTTCTCCTTCCAGAACCAAATGATGCAGAACCCTAAGCGCTGTTTCATTGGTTCTAGGTTAATGAGGTCCTGATGAACATATGGCCAGATTAACCGCTGCTCCTCGAACGTCGGCAGGTGAATGTGTTTTTATTCTTCCGGAGCCGGAATATCCCCCGAGGACACGGAGAGTCTGGGAGACGTGCCGAGCATCTGCAAGTGTGTTTTTAAATCCACAACAGCAACCCAAATAGACATTGACTTCTCGGTTTGAGCTTGCCCTGTCTTCCAAAAAGGGTTTATTACAGAGCTGGATGTGGTGCCGAGACGCTGCGATGTGATCTGCCTAAATATACCTGTCCTTACTCCCAGCTCGGCGCCTGTCGTGCGTGTCGGATAGGAAGTGGCAGCCGGCTGCAGCCTCCGCGTTTCAGACCTCTCAGACCTGATACAGAAGGTCAGGGTCATTTTATATGATTTATACTCTTGCAAATTCTGATTTTTTTTATAGACCTGTAGCTCGGGCCTGATTGGCTGTTCAGAAATATTTTATCGTGTTCACCTCGGGGGAACTGAACCCGCCAGAGTTAATTCAGCCAAATTTAGAAAAAGACCTCCAGCCTCATTTTAAAGTGAAAATAACTACTAGTCTCTCTCTCTCTCTCTCTCTCTCTCTCTCTCTCTCTCTCTTAGTGTGTTCATCAGAGCTTCATAAAGACATACACACTCGTCACTAAAAGGAAACCAGGGATCGAATTCGCCTGTAATAATCTACGTTCATTTCAACACCATTACTGCAGGAAAAATCCAAGACACAACATCGTTTCTGACCTCATCTCGACCTCAGTAATAAAAATCATTCTCATGGTGGTGTGTTTGTTAATTTAAAGAACCTCAGCGGTACTACGCAGAGCTCTGAACCTTTAAGTTCCTGAAAAAAAGTTCTTGAATCTTCACTGAGAAAGACACTGTGGCGAGGTGGTTAGCACGTTCGCCTCACGACAAAAAGATTCCCAGGCTCGGGGCGTTTCTGTGTGGAGTTTGTTTACCCTAACGTGCACATTTATGGACTGTCGGAGAAAACTGGAGTACCTGGAGGAAACCCATGCAAGCATGAGGTGAACAAACTTCAAAAAGAAATGCCCTCGTTAAGCCTAGGACTCGAACCTCGGACCTTCTTGCTGTGACGCGGACGTAGTAACCACTACGCCACCACGGTGACCAAAATAAATAAATTACACTCACACACATTTGCAGAACCACTTAATCCTACTAGAGTCACGAGGAGGCTGGAGCCAATCTCGGACAACTCTGTGCGACGCGGGTATATACACTCTGAACAGCGCACCAGTCCATCACAGGGCCAACACACACACACACACACACACACACACACACACAACTATCCACACTCACACTTACACCTAGTGGTAACATGAAACCCCCCATTTGCCAAATGTGCATGTTTTTTCTGACTGTGGGAGGAAACCGGAGTGCCTGGAGGAATTCCATGGAAAGAAGTGGAGAACATGCAAACTTCACACGGAAATGCCTTCACTGAGCCTGGGACTCGAACCCAGGACCTCCTTGCTGTGCGGTGACCATGATAACCACTACAACACTGTGCCAACAAAATAAATCAATAAATAAATGTATAAATTAATTAATTTTTAATAAAAATACAAAATGAGTCACAAGGGTCCAGGTGCTCACACCAGCAGGACCATCTGACAAGGGCTATATATATATATATATATATATATATATATATATATATATATATATATATATAT
>JAOUQZ010000017.1:15290759-15317310 GCA_028564935.1 Neosilurus hyrtlii
TGTGTGTGTGTGTGTGTGTGTGTGTGTGTGTGTGTGTGTGTGTGTGTGTGTGTGTGTGTGTGTGTTTGTGTGTGTTTATTGCTTGGACCATGGAAAGTGAAGAGTCATTATATGTTCAATATAAAATGTTGAGTTTAAGATTTGCTGTTATTTTTCATCCACAGTTTCCACTCAGTGAAAATTGCTCTGTTCTGTGTTTCTTAATCCACTTTGGATCGATTCAGTCTCATTCTTGAGCCACTTAACCCTCCGACACACATTTCAGCAAAATCCCACTCACTGTATACGCAGGGCATCACACGCTGCGTCTCCTTATTTGATTAAAATCAGCACACACCTGGTGATTATGTAAGGATGGACAGACGGGGTGGCGTAATACGGACGTGACGCGATCGTAACTGCGCAATCTGATTGGTCCGCTATCTCGGGATTAAAAGAAAACTTATTCCGGATGGATGACGCTTGGATTATTAAAAAAAAAAAACACGATGGACCACATTGTCATGATTTATATTGGAAAAATAAACCATACGAATCAAATTTTAGGGTATTTTGTGTGTGTGTTTCTGTGTAGTTAAACTCTGAATGAGGGTAAACACACATCCTTATAAGGCGGGTTTTACTTTCATTTTGGGGTAGTATGTAAAAATCTGAAGGACACCGTTATTAGCTACTAGAGCGTGCAGAGGTCACCTGAACTGTCTTTGTCATGGTTAAAATATGTAAATAATATTTATTAAAAACTCGTTTTTATTAAATAACAAACATACCAGGAACTACTTTAAAACATCCACCTCTCCTCATATCCTAACAACAGACTTTATTCATATTAACCGTGACACATTTTATGCCTTTTTTTACGTGTTTATATGGAGCGTCCACCATACACTGTATATTCTTGTGTATGTTGTTACTGTAGAAACAATATCCTAATTAAACCGGAGCAGTGATTTGCCTTGCAGCCGGAACTATGTTCAGAAAATTAAATCAACAACTCCTGACCAGTCAGAATTAAGAACTGAACAGCTGTGTGAGATACATCTATAAAAAAATAAAATGTGTGCGTGTGTGCGCGTGTATGTGTGTGTGTACCTGCAGTAAGTTCCAGCGTGTGTTCAGGTTGTCCAGTTGTCTGCTGGTGGTGGAGGAAAGTTGTACATCCAGAGGAGCCAATTCGCTCGCCAACACATTCACTGCCAACATCTCCTGCTTCAGAGGAGTCACCTCGTCCCAGAACGCCTACACACACACACAAAATTATTCTTCCTCGGAGATGCCCGAGCTACAACGGGTGTGTTTTCGCAGCATTTGTTTATCAATATGTCGCTCTCGCTTGCTCCAGTCTTTTGATTCCCACTCGTAGAAATTAGACATGAAACTCTGACTATGACTTGAACTGAAATACGTCATTTTAAATCTGGGGCCGGTTAGCGATATCACTCTCAAGAGAAATGCTAAGTACGCTAATCAAAGCGCTCATCATTGATGTGTTCATGCCTCAGTGCATGATGGCAAAGAATTTGCACCTTATTTTTAATGTAAATTAATTGGTATGTTGTTGTTGCACCACTTTGGCGTGGTAACAGTAACTCCGCCCCCCACCACACCACCCTACTGCTGATTATTTTTTCTCAGAACAGCGGCATCTGAATCCCAGCCTCAGTTCCATTCGCTAAACTGTTAGCCGAGTGATGGAGGTCAGACAGCTAATGATCCGAATGTCTATTTAAAAAAAGTACTCCCTAATTAGACGACCTTTGACCCCCCCACCCCCATGTGGGCTAAAGTGTCCCCGATGTGAGCAGCTGATTCTGCCAGCATGTTTATTCGGAATGATGGGCGCCTTCAGCAGGTCCTGCTAAACTAAAACCTGCGGGTCAGAGTCGATGCACCACAAGAAGTCAAAATTTTAAAAAGCTTTTCAATAAATTATTAAATACGTACATTATTAACTGCCAGTGCACATCTCTACACTTCTAACCTTGTAAAGAATCTAAATAAGCATTAATATGCAAATGAATTCCCCACACCCTTCCCCTGCCAACCCCTCCCCCATCACCCTGTTTATGGCTTTTGTTACACACTTATAACAAAAAACAAACCAAAAAAATGTAAACGTCATTTTTAATACTGATCGCAGTAGCCAGCTCTTTTAAAATTTAACTGAAACAGCTGCACTCCGAGAGCGAAAACCTCCACCAAGCCCAGTAAAATCTCACAACGTTAGATTTTAAAAAACTCCTGGATACAGAATTCGATTCGGATCATCTCCTAAATCTAATGGAGTCTTCCTGGTCCGAAGGTAGAAATTACGTTTGGCGTAATGCTGCTAAGAAATGCACAAACTGAGGGTAAAGCATATGTCCTTGGCGGAGTTATTATTCACATTTTGGCAAAGCTAAGCTAACAAAGTACATCGTTTGTGTTTTCTATTTTTGAATTTGAAGAGTCTTTTGTTCTGATGTAAGAGCATATAAACTTTTAATGAAACCGACTCCACTTTTAAAAGACCTTTTTATCGCCCAGGTGCTCAGCACTTCAAGCTGTTTGTTTGTCGACAGAAAGACAAGCTCAAAACAAGAGTATACATAACGCTGCCAAATGCTAATTAGGCAAATCGTGCCTGCGTTCATTTGCATGCATGTTTTTCGTTGATCACCTGCTAAGCTGGCCACCCCCTCCATCACCAGAAGTGATATAATTAGCGCTTTTCTAAGTAAATCTGCCCCCATATGCTCTTCAATCCACTGCTTGTGATAATGAGGAACAGATGGATTCTTGGCGAAATACATCAACACATCGATATGATGTCCACGACCTGGACAAAACATCTTGTATTGCAACCTTTAAATAACATTTTTGAATAAACAGTATACCTGATCTTTACCCGATACACCTGTAATTATATATAAAAAAAATTGCACCCCACATATCTACATCCATGCATGATCCCTCACCGTAGTTTTGTCGATGTGGTCTTGCAGTGAGTCGATGAGCAAGTCTCCAACAGGCTGCCAGCGACCTTTCACCTCCTCAGGTCGGCTCAGGTGCACGTCCAGCTGGTCCATGGCACTCTGCAGGTCCTGGAGTTTCTCCAGAGAACGTTCCACCTGCTCGTGCCAACCGCCTACATGTCCGAGGAGCCTCTCCCACCGCTCACGTACCTCAGCTGCCTGCTTCCGGATTGCCCTTGCGACCTGCTGGGCCTTCTCTTCTGGAGACAGCTCTGAGGGAGGAGAAAACAGAAAGAGAGATGAAGGGAAAGTAAGTACTCAAATCCTTGGCGCATGCGTTATGACTTTCCGGATCCAGTTTATGGAACCATGAACTTCACTTATACTTTCACATGGAAGACACCTTTTTCTCTTCAACTCTTTAGCCAAAGGTTGTCAAAAGAGAGTCAAGGGACACCAGTTGCCTTAACGAGCGCTGAGCACTTCAAACCTCGCCTCAGTCGACGGCAGCGCACGCTTACCAGAGCGAAGCACCTCTGCGGGCTTCCCTACATGACTTCTGCAGGGCTTAGGGAACTCTGTATTGGTGCTTCACTCTGGAAAGTAGGTGCTGCGGTCAACTAAGGCATGGTGTTCAGTGCTTGTGCAAGGTTAAGGTGACGGTTTACCTTTAAAAACTGCAAATTTCCTTCAAACCGATGACTGCAACAAGCACACCAAGTCACACTGTTCAAAAGTTTGCTCATCCCTGCATACGTGGCTAAACATAAATCTGGATTTCCAACTACAAGTTTCGAAACCTCATAGCCAGAAGAGGAAAAACATAAAATAAAATCGGGTACCAGAATGTTTGGGTCCCATTTCGGTCCCAAGTCACCATTCAAACCAGATGACTGGCGAGGGTCAAGCTTACATAAGCCTTAAGCATGATTTGAACCACAGGTGAAGATTGGGAAGTCATCGGTTTTCCAAACTTTGTATCAGACCAAGGCCATTAGAACTAAGAGTAATCTCATGAGAAAGCATCTTTGCCTCAGAAACATCGCTGCACTGCCAACCTTTTTGATGCACTTGGAATCCAGAAGGCGTCTGTACTTTCATTACCACTACTTTTAATGACAATGCTTTGGACAAACTCCTGCTACCTTAAAAGCCCCGACACCACTTCATTTTCCTTTGTTGTAAATCATTACACTTCATTTCCTTGACTGATTCGCCTGATTATAAAAAAAAGGGTTTGTTGGCAGGATTAATCAAGGAATTCATTATTAATGTTCTCAAATGAACATAAATCCATAACATTTTGTCCTTTGAAAGCTTTTGTTTGACTTCTGAATCCACTGCCAAGCCTAAAACCTATTTAGGAAGGAATAAAGAGGGGACATACTGTCACTGTTCTCAGCGTACTTGGAAACCTTATGCTGTGCAACTGAGCATCCTTTGAAATTTACTCCTGAATCTATCGACCAGCCGGAGAGCTGTTTGGGGAGGATTAAAGGGAGAGAGCTCTGATAGAGAAGTCGCTGGCCCAGGGCATGGCAGAGAGGTGGCGCAGTACTGATGGATGGATGATCTGAAGGCATGGAAAGATCCAAGAAAATGCAGTAATCTGTTTCCTGGGGCATCGGTCAGATTTTTATCAGAGGATTAGAAGTACTGGAGGTGATACTCCTGTCAGAAATTTGGGTCGCCTTGATAACTATCCGACCGTCGTCGCTCATCAAGCAATGGAATCCAATATTTGACATTTCAAATGGTACAGGACCACCATAAGAGCGCAGCATGATACTACGTTCTCCATTCTCACCGATATTCAACATCTGGACTTTGATCATTTGTTTACAGCGTTTAATATTAGTAAAACCACATCAAAACATCGAAAGGAGCCAATTATAGTGATTCAGGTATGTGATTAGGGTGCCTCCTGGGCGCTTTTCCTTAGAGCCCCTCCAGGCTGATTGGGAGGAGACCTCAGGACAGACCCAGGACCCCTTGGAGGGTTTGCATGTCCCGTCTGGCTGGGGTACACTTGGAGATCTCCCAGGAACTTTCTCACTCACTCATCTGCCGAACTGCTCAATCTTATTTCCTTCAGGACCTGGAAAACCAAAACGGGGAGAAGGACATCTGTAATACCCAGGCTGGTTCCAGTGTAACCCAACCCCAAATTAGCTGAGGGAAATGAATTAATGAATAAATGTTTGATATCGGTCATGTCCGAGTGATGGACTAGTGTCCCTTGCCCCCATACGCTCCCATGGGATAGACTCTGGATCGACTTCAACCCTGACCAAGATAAATGAATGAATGTTAGACAAGAATTTAGCGATGTCTCATCCCCTGGAGTGACGTTCATATTGCGATTTTTTCCCCTATATGAATTTCAATCACTCATTTTACTGCCACATGTGACAAGACTATTTGCATATTAAAAAGTTCCAAGGACAAAGAGACCCTAGACTGCAGGATTCCCATGCAACTATGCCTGGCATGAAGTCATTCTGTATGTACTGTATATTGATTATTATAGGTGACCATTTGCTGCTTCAGGCAAGGAGGACGTGTTGGTTGGTTGATTAAGGGTCAAATTTCCCTAAAGGTTTTCTGAAAACACTAGATAAAGACCCCTTTTTTTGATAGACACCCATAACTGATTCCACAGAGACACAAGGTACTCAAGGTACACAATGTACACAAGTCCATAACCCCAGAAAAACCCCTAGATGGTAGTAACCAGACAGTCTTGAACAGGGTGACTGGTTCAATATATCAGGCTGAAATGGCTCAAACTTATTCAAAGCTCACTGCAACCCTGAGCCACTCCAGGCAAAATGACATGTAAGTAACTTCGACTCAAACACGGCTTTGAGAACAGCAAATCTGAGATTGCTTTTTTTTTTATTGACTTTCTTTATTAGAAGCATTTTCACAGGCTTCAACATGACAGTACAGGTGTGAAAAGGAAAACTTCCATTCTGTAATTTTCCCTATTTTCTTTTTTTAACCCTCCCGCTGTCCCACCCCAAATCTGAGATTATTAAACTTGATCCAAGCTTCCAATCAAGGCTAAGCACCTGTATAATAAGCAAAATAAAAGCAAAACAAGGCTGGAACTTCATGCTATTATTGCCTGGAGTCTCAAACTTCACAGCGGTGCTTTGCTGAATTTTAAATTTTTTTTTTAAATCAAAAAATAAAACAGTTGCAATTCTAAAAAGTTTATTTTCTTGATGAAATTTGTTTTGTTTGCAAAAAGCTGGATTTGCCAGTGGAGCCTTTCTATATTCCTGCATAAATGACACGTAAAACCTTTAGGTTCACATACTTTTGCCACTCACTATTTCATATTGGATCATTGTGCATATAAATAAACGGATGTCCAATTGTCTCATTTGTTTAAGTGGGATCTCGTTATTAAGGCATCCCATGTGATAGGCTGGGAGGCCTTGTGTTTCTCCATTCCTCTGTTTTTGCGTCCACCCAACGATTACCGGGCGGTATGTCAAAAAAGGCTTCGCCAATCCTCATCAAACTTTGCATACTCACTCCTTTGTTGCATGTCCAAAAGCCAATGGTTTTTCAGAATGCTGCATTATAATTTCATGGCTTTATTAGCGTTTCAATTTCCCATAAGCCTAGGATGCCTCCTCTATTGAGCTATTTGCTCAATTTCACATCTCACTTCTATCCGGCGATGTTCCGGATCATAATTGTGCAGAAAAATATAGTAAATTCTATATGCTGCTCATGAACTTTCAAGCCGCGTCATAAAATGAAGATGTACCATACAGATGGGGTTCTATAACAAACACCCAAGGATTTTTTTGTCATTAACTTCAGTCAAGGGCGAAGAAACAACAGGCTTTATAAGGTCGTGATAATGAACAAAACTACCCAACTCCTGCCAAACATCATCTTTTTACAGACGACACCCTCTTGCCAGTGATGGGAATCAGGGAATTTGAGCTTCCGCCCAGAGTCATGGCAGCAGCTCTAATCGGCCTTGATTTAACGAGATGGATTTTGTGGTGGTAAGGACTTTTTCCTGAACTCATACACATTGCAAATGGCTTCCCTGGATATCAGATGAGAAGCTAGAAGAGCCATCATAAATTATAAAATAGCTTCATTACAAGATAACACCAAACATCAGCATTTCAGAGTAATCATAACGTTTATATAATGTACATCATAGTCCTATAATCCTCCATTTGCAACTAAAGCACATGGCAGACTGGCGTGTCCGGGTGCACCACTACCAGGGAAAGAAATAAGAAGCTATTTGCACTCTAGTTCCAGAACTCTCTGAGGGAAAAACGGCATCTTCGGTTTGCAAGAATTTCCACCTGAATGCAGGAACTGGAGCCATTATATTAAAAGACCACAAGCTGCCCAAACCCAACTATTCTTGCAAATCAGTAATACGGGAAACATGGAGGGAGATTCAGATTGAAAACGTGTTACTATTATTAGGATTTATTGCACAAATACAGTGCTAGCATTATTGTACCCTTTACATCAGCTGCATACTAATAAAGCCCAATTTCACACTTCAAGTCATTTGTTGCCTTCAGCAAGTAGCATGGCACTAGAAAACATCACCCAATGGCGTTTGTGTGGAGTCGCCGCTTATGTGAAAAAAACAGCTTGATGGAAATGTTCTGCTTTGCTACTCATGCTGAGCTGCACCTGACTCAAATCAATCTTGCTTTGGAATCTGAAGGCTTTCAATATCGTTTTGAATCTGGAAGGTAAGTTAGGCATTTTGTAAAACTTCCTTTAGTCCAACCACCATGTTTATGACGACTGGTCATTCAGACATGCTCGGTACACCAACCTCCACCCAGTGAGGCCCTGGTCTGTAGGCTTAAGAAATTAGAAATCAAACAATGTCAACCCAGCTCTTCTGAAGAATAAAATTCCCATGAAAGATCTGTTGGTGGAAATGCAAAGTTCCTCCTGTGGAAAACACTCTGACACTTCCTAAACACTTGTCCAAGTTCCTGTAGTGGTAATAAGTCTTAAATTCAAACATTTCTGTCCATATGTCTTGGAGGGAAACATGCCAAATGTTCCTCAGATGGAAAAAAAAATACCCATAATTCCTGAGTGGAACCGTAAATACACCTACACCTCAAGAGTTGCTGTGAATGGCTATTCAGTGGAAAGAGGTTGCAGTTACTTTCAAGGTTTCTGGAATGGAAATAAGACTTTCTATAAGGTTGCCCCAAATTTTCCTGAGTTCTTTTAGAAGTTCCTCCTTTAGTTCTCAAGTTCCTGTACAAGTTCCTTCGACCGAATCATGCACTCAGAACTTCAGACACTGTAAAAGGTGTTGGGATGGTGCCTGAAGTTCCTAAGTGTGTGGTGTGAGATGTGTCTGAAGTTCTACGGGTTGCTCTGGTGGAAACAAGTGTCTAACTTGTGCACGTTTCTGTGGCGGAACACCACAAGCATACAGTTCATGAATTCCTGTAAATATTTGTGGCAGAGTACAGTTCCTAAGCTTCTGCAAAACCGTCTGTGACGGTAGGATGCCGAAAATTCTTGAGTTCCTGTAAAAGTTCCTATGATGAAAACATGTTCATAGGTGAGACGTTTGAGAGAAATCTTTCAAGGTGAAAACAAAAGCAAATGTCTATAGTTCCTGCTCTTCAGGGGGAAATGCCTACAGTATCCACGTTCCTCTAAAAATCTCACTACTCAACTAAAGTTCCAGAGTTCCATAAAAGTTCCTCTGGAAAATGTACATAATAGCCCAGAGTATGGCCGGGTATTCCATTAAAAAGCTTCAAGGGCGAAAGCCTGCCTACAGTTCCTGGGTTCTACAAAAAAAAGTCAGGAGGCTGTTACGGTACTGCGAAGAAAAATAGTGCCTCACAGCAAGAACGTCCCGGGTTTGAGTCCCAGGCTCGGGCATCTCTTTGTGGAGTTTTCCCTGGGCTCGCGTGGGTTTCCTCCAGGTACTCCGGTTGCCTCTGACAGTCCAAAGACATACACATGAGGCGAATTAATTCCAAATTGACCCTACGTGTGAGAGTGTGAATGGTTGTGCGCCATGCTGCTAAGGAATGGCAAGCTATTTAGGGTGTATTCCGCCTTTACCCAGAGGCGGCTAGTAGGACAAAGGGGTTAGGCAAAATGATTTCCTATGAAATGACTGATTTCAGAACCAAAGACCTTAAAATGGGTGTGATGTAGATCGTAAAAGCCTTCAAATATGAGATTTGTGAAGTCACACCCTAGACATGTTGAAAGGTCAAACGGCCAGAATTTAAAAAGCTAACCATGCTGAAAACCTATTGTACAGCCCAGCATCATCACTGTCCTAAAGGCTTGACCTTCTGAGCCTTGTTTACTGTCCAAATGTTTGTATTCCCTCCGATGCTGATTCAGCTCGGGAGTCTGTGAGTAGCTTACCTCCTCCTGAAATGTGACATTTAAAGGGCAAAAATCCTCTCGGCAAATAATTAGCTGCTTACACTTGTGAAAAGCCGTTAATTGCTTCGTAAATTGATTTCTATACAATATCATGACTTTTATATAAAGTAAATAAATAAATAAGTCGGCTATATTTCTCGCTCAAACATTACATCATTAATAAAGGCCGAGCCGGCCGCCTTGCTCGGAAAGCCCAACAATAAAATATCTGAATCGTTGATAACCGAAGGTTTATCTTTTCCTATTTTCACAAAACACATACTGTACACACAGGCATTCGCTGTGCTATCTACTCCACGATACCTCAACGGCATGTCCGGAGATTTGTGCTGTTTCTACGCAGGAGGGCTACATGGGTACACGAGCAAAAAAAATCCCTAGATCCATCACATGCTTGACTAAAGTTACATCAAACACTTCGCCCGGAGAGACTGTTAAAACTAGAGCATGTGGACGCACCAAGAGTGTGTGATGCGTGTCCTTCGGAGAGGCAGATCAAAGGGTGAAAAAACCCGCTCGCACCTACTGGCCTCTGCAACCCAGATAAAACATTTATATCTTACTTCACTTGCCAGGCGCATCGCTTTTTTAAGAACTGTGTAACAATTTGTAGCTTTTAGCCAGCGACAGTGCGCCGTCTCATGTCTGGAACAGTATCTCTAACAAAGAGCCATTTCTTAAAGACGATGCTTTTCGATGGTCAGCAAATTTCTTCAATTTCAAACAGTTTTATAGAATTTACAACCAACTCCTTTCTTTACTCATTTAGAAGATTCAGATAAACTCTACCAAGAAAAACCGCAAACCTCTACCAAGCCCAGTGGTAAAATCCACCTATTTTACAATGTTAAGGAATACTTAAAAAAAAATTCCTGGATCCGGAATTTGATCTCCAAAAACTCATGGAGTCTTCCTTATTTTGTTTGGTCAAGACAAATGTAATTCATTGGAAATGTAAAGGCATCCGTGAGTCTACCGAATGTTATCGTAGTTTTACCTGGAACAGAGCCTGCCACGTACGCAATGCCATTACCTCCGGTAGACATGACGGCTGCGATGTATGCAGTGCAGACGCCCACTTTTCTCAGGCAAGGGCACATTTCCTCCACCCTTATTTTTGCAAGAGACCGCCCCCCAAAATCCACCGGAATGGTCATGGAATCACAACGGTAATCCCAGCAACGGTTCTCAAGTAGAAACCGGTTATGTGAGACCTTAACATTAGGCAGCACATTTGCCCAGAGGCAGGTACAAGGCTAAAGGCTAAAGAGGTTAGCTTAGCAAGTTAAGAGATTTCACGAACGTTTAGAAAACTTTATTTTATGTATCTGGATTAAACGGTGACTTGATGACGTGGTTTTAAACTCAAAACTAGTTCGAAAAAGAACGTCTGAATGCATAAACTTCTCATAAGAACATTAAAACTTTATCACTACAGAACACTCAGAATTGTTGTAACCAAAGCCCTAACAGTACAAGGTAAGGTCTGCTGAGTTTTTTACACCCGAGCCTACTGGATCATCAGGCCAGAACTTATCCCAGTATCCACAGGGTAAAGCGATTAATAGTTCAACTCCTCCTGGATGGGACGGTAGTCCATCGCAGATTACCATCCTAGTGTGTTACTGGTACCCATTTATACTGCTGAATGGACAGAGGCACACGTGTGGTCGAAACCTTGACGGTGGGGTTCTGATGGCTTCTAACTCATGACCTCTCGATTCTGAGCCCAGCACCCTGACCATTACACCACCAGCCCCCATAGACCTAAATGAACCGCTCAGAGGTAACCCTTGTATAGATGAAACTCTCACCCGTTTTGAGCTGCAGGTTCTTTCGTGGTTCTTCAGGCCCCTCGATAGGTTGATCAGCCAGGAACATGCGCGCCTGGTCCAAGGTGCTAACCACGACGTGCTCCCTCTCCTTCAGCTCCGCTCTCAGAGTCTGAAAACAAACAAACAAACAAAAAAAAAAATGAGATGTGTCGGAAGGTCATTTGTTTCATAGGTCCGGGTTAGGGTTAGGCCAGGATTCTTTCAATGCACAGGTATCATGTGGGAATATGGTTTTCTGAAAGGAACGATGGAGGAAAATGGAAACAGACGTATGGTGACAAGTTGAAAGCATCTCAAACGGTCTGCAAAATGGTTCGGCCAATCCATCTGGTTAAATCTGGAGCCGTTCTGAAGTTGGCCAAAGGGAAGGTATGTAAATTACCACAAAATGAAACAGTACTAGTGAGTCACACACTCAAGGCCAAAAGTTTCAGCACGAGAGAAGAAATGAAAATCCTGTAATTATACACCGCCTAAAAGATTCTGGAGAGAAGGGAGAGAGAGAGAGAGAGAGAGAACAAAAAGAAAACAAAGCACTGTGACCTTAAACATTTCCGGGCTTTTATCATAGACACAGAGAGCGATGAAGCTGCACTTCAGTCTAATTGGCTCTGTAGTAACAGCACCAGTCGAGGACCAGAGCTGATTAAATCGTGAAAAGAGAAAAGCCGCTTAAAGGTGCAAATGAGCTCAAAAGTTAATAAAGATGGTCATCGACTGTTGCTGCTCAGAAGACTGTGAAGGGTACGAGGGTAAGGACCACGTGTGAAGTCCTGAATAGCACAATAAATAAAATAAAAATGAACAGGTTAAGTTTCCAAGGTTTATATCACAAGAAAAGATAATAAAAATATTATTCCTATTATTCCTATTAGTATTATTATTAAAGTAAACCGAAATCATGCAAAGTGAAAAACATCCAGTGACGCCATCCTCCATGTGTTTATTGGGGTTTTGTGTTTTAAATAAAAGTGAGGTAGTAACCCTTAAATTAAAGATTTCTTTGGTATACAATATTATTACTTATTTATTTATCTATTTTTATCCACATACATGGCGTTTTTTTTTTGGTATTAGTGCCATGCCAATGGGCGGCATAGTGGTTAGCACGTCCGCCTCAAAGAATGAAGGTCCTGGCTTTGAGTTGTAAAGTTTGCATGTTTTCCTGTGCTAGTGCGGGTTTCCTTCCGGGTACTCTGGTTTCCTCCCACAGTTCAAAGACATGCGCATTAGGCTAACTAGCTGCCGAGACTAGTTCGTTAGAAACACGACATACTGAAATTTCTCTCCTGCGCTCCACGAGCAGCTGTTATTAAGAATTAAAACTATTATTCCACTTGATCGCCGGAATCCGGCTTCACAGAATTGTTCAGAAAACGAAAAGAAATTCCATTACTGAAAATCAAATCATGTTAACTTGGAATCAGACGGTGGGGTTCTTAAGCGCCTCTCTCCAGAAAGGGGACGTTATATCGGCGCTCAGATCTCAGTGATGAAAAGACGGGTGGAGCGAGACTCTCACCTCGGGGTCTCATGTGAGACAAGGATGAAACGTTTACTCGTGAGCTTGAGAGAGTCAAATGTTCATTTTACACTCCATCATCAAATGTTTAATATAAAAAGAGAGAGAAAAGGACACCATTGTCCTCTCGCTGGCTTTTGTTAGGATGGGAGAAAGAGAGGAAATGAGACATAAGAAAAGATGACAGAAATAGAGAGGGGGGAATAGAGAGAAATAGAGAGAGAGAGAGAGAAAAAGAGAGAGTGAAAGAGAGAGGGAGAGATAGAGAGAGTGGGGGGGAGATAGAGAGAAAGAGAAAGGGGGGGAGAGAAAGAGAGGAAGGGAGAAAGAGAGAGTGAGAGAGCGAGAGAGAGAGCGAGAGAGAGAGCAAGAGAGAGCAGCAGGCTATTTATGATGAAGATTTTTATTTATTTTTATAGACACCAAGCCAAACGTGATTTGCAGCCGGAGTGTGGAAGAGCGTTCTGTGTTCCGGAGATCACAGAGAACATTCACGTATCATTCGTGCTGACTTACAACTCTACAACAAAATGAAAACATCTCGATAATCTCGATAAGAAAGCTAGTTCCCAGGGCTGTGATTTTTGCACAGTGCATCGACTTAAACACCAAATTCTGACCTCATTCTATTAAAATTAGAGATACGTACTGATGAGACACATTTCCAGTTGTCCAACAAAGTAGCCAACACATTGTGAGGTGCGGTTATTGATTCTAATCCAGATTCATTAAACATAATTCACTGATGAAGTATTTCCTCATGGATGAGTAGCTGTCTGTTCCAAGTGTGCGCTAGAAAACAAAAATTCCGAATTCGTACACAGCCCTGGATCTATAAATGAGAAATAAACAAAAGTGGCTCAGAGTAAGCTACACAACACCATTCCAGCCAATCAGCAACAAGGGTTGTCTGTGCCTGGGCTCAAAGCAGGAGGAAAAGGAGGATGAGGATGTCCTTGTGAGGTTTGTTGCTTTTGCGGTGCATGTCCATGGATTCGGGGGTGGGACAGCGGGAGGAATTTCTTACGGAACCTAAAAAGTAAAGCGCATTCTTGTTTGGAGCTTGCGATCCAGTATCCACAGAATTCCTGCAGTATTTTGTATTTATGATACGCAGAAAAGCCTGCAATTCAGTCCATAACGTAGCAAGCTAGCAAATCGCTAACAGGTTTTATAAAGGTCGGCTAGGTCAAGTCCCTCCGACATGATGACATTACCAGAAATGACAAAGCTGCCTGAGGTGGACTGCGCGATATGAAATAGGTGATGAGGATCCGATCCAGCAGACCCTGACCCGGAGAGCCTTGACTGGGGTGGAAAACAGAAAGTTCCACCTGCACCAACATTCTGACACTGGAGACTCCTTCACCGTGTATTTATAACTGTTTGTAACCTGTACAATATCAGGCGTGAAGAATAAACAATCGTGTTACCATAGAAACGATGATATATAACAGTAGGCGCATTTGAATAAACCTGAGATTTTTGCCTCACAGCTCGAACAAATGCCAGAAATGCTCTTAGGAAAAATTCTGACCACTTTTTCGGCCAATCAGATTAAAGCACAATGTGGTTTAAAATAGTTTGCTAGCTTTTCTCCGTCTAGAAATTCAACTGGATACATTTTTTATCAATATTTACTTTCGGTAAATATTTACTAAAACACTAGGCAAATTCCTAGGACAGTTGTGGGCATGTTTATATGTGAACGCAACTACACAGCATTCAAATCCACCTCACGCAAACCGACGCCTGTCTCTTTTGTGACTCTGCTAAATACATACGAGGAAAAAAGCAACAACAAAAAAAACCCCAGGTTTTTTATGAACGAAGCCGTTTGCGCTTTATCGCCGCTTAAGAATAATCTCACTCTCACTCCGCTTAGTCCTACTAGGGTCACGGGGAGGCAGTGCCACTATCAGCCAACAATAGGCAACGTTGGGTTCACCCTGAAAATCTCGCCAGACCATTGCATTACAACACACACAACCATTCACACTCACACCGGGGGCAATCTGGAACAGGCAGTTAGCCTAGGGTGCATGGTTTTGGACTGTGGGAGGAAACCGGAGTACCCGGAGAAGACCCACAGAAAAAAAACCATAAGGAGAACATGCAAACGCCACACTGAAACACCTAAACCAGGAAATGTAACCCTTCTTGCTGTGAGGCAGACGTGCTAAACAATACCCCTCGAAAAAAATGCTATATTTAAATAATTTACACATATTTAGTTTGGGTTTCCTCCCAAACGACAAACTCAAGTGCACAACAATAAACAGAACATGAACTGCAACTAATCCAAAGCTGTAAACATCCCAACAAGACCTAACAACCGTCTGAACTCGACCCCTGTGCACAGAAGCAGCCCTTTTTCAATAAAACGGAGCAAATTAAAACTAATTAATAACGAATGAATGCAACATTAAGCAGAATTATAGGCTCTTTAAAAAAATTATGCCCCCCCCCCTCCGTTTAGCTGATACAGTAAACTTCAGACCTCAGCTGCTTGTCTGCCGTATTATTGATCAAATAATAAAGAGTTGGACATACGACTTCTTCAAACCCCTGAACAGAAATGTAAAGCCAAAGTAGGGTCGTTACTTCTATCTGTGGCGTTAGATAAAGGCTGTTGCTAAGGCGAGATGAATTTGGCTCATATATTACACCTTCCTGTAGGACGCAGCTCCATGGACTGCAAAGCAATCAGCAATACACAGGAGTAACTTTAGCTTTATCAGAGAAGCAAAGAGCTAACAATATCAGACAACAAGCTAATCTACAATCAGTTTTCATGACTCAGTACCAAACAAAGCGAGATAATAGAAAAGAGAGAGCCGAGTCCAGGCCAACTCTATCCTTCTTACCAGCCTAATGTTCTTGGACTAATTTGGCACAACAAGCTAATGTTCTGCCTAATGTTCTGGGGCTCATTTAGCTTACAAATCTAACAATATTGTAGCATCCATTTGCGCGGTAAAGATCAGTAACCTTCCGCTTAAAGATTTAACCGTCACGCACAATTTGAGCTTCCTCATAAATCCATCGTAGCCAATGACGCGAATCAAGGACTTTTAAAGAACCTCCGAAGGTTGAGTCAGCGATTAACAAATAGACCCAGTGCAGTGCATGCGATGTTGTAACGCATTTCCATTTCTCAGCTTGCCGACAGCGTTTTAAAGCTTCTTTCACAAACAACCTGCGTTGTTTTTGGGGGGTTTTCGTATGCGACTTTAGCGGTGCTACGAAAGAAAGGAGGCGGATTCGAAAGCTGTGTAGTTGCGTTCACATATAAGAGTGAGGATATAGGTCTGGTTTGGTGAGGATATAGGTCTGGTCAAATCGTACAATGTTTATATGAAAGTGATACGAGGATTGAAAGATAAAACAAAATCCTCGTACGATATTCCTGAGATTCAAATGACGTATGGCTCAATCTAACACTGTTGTAAAAATGATGTACGATTCAAGTGTGTATATAAGAAAGTTCCCTGGGTTTAATGTAGAGCTTAAATAGGATGTTTATAGGACTATTGTAAGAAAACTATTCTGAGAACACGAGATGATAAAATTTTTTTTAAAAAAGTACAAAATTCGTATATTTATCGTAACACTGCTGTAGGGCACCGCACAACAGACCTAGAACATGAATCTGACATGGAGAGTTATCTACGTGACAGGCGAGGATTTTTTTCATGATAAGGGTATTTTTCGTAGCACAACAGATAAGTTTGGTACGATATTTAGGGGTGATCACACTAGAGGTGCGAAAGAAAAGCGACTGACACGAATGGCAATACATGGCTGTCGCTTTTCGTTCAAAAAAAATTGTTGCGGGACATCGCATTTTACTTACCTGCTTCGTGAAACTCATGGCAAAATTTTCAAACAGGTTTAAAACTTCCGCGAATGTTGCAAAACTCAAAAAAAAAAAAAGGCTCTGACGCGGAGTAACCTCAAAGTCTTCTCGAGCAGCCCGCACATGTCGTGAAAAGGTCGCAAAGACAAGCAGCAAGTCGGAGACTTCCACGTGGAAACCTTGAAACTTGCTGGCGTCCGCATTCTGTATATTTTGTCATCATTCGTATTTTATTCACATTTTGTTCATGGTAATAACACGTGGAATAGAAAGCGAATGAAACGAACAAAATCCAGCTGATTTACAGCAGGAAAGTCGCTTTTTTTCGCCAAACATCCGCAAACCAGTCGCAAAGATTGTCATGCAACCTTCTCGCCACTTTCGCACGATTTACGTATTAAGGTTGTGAAACATCTTGACACGGTTTTCAAAAATCGCAAAAAAAATCTATTTGTGTCACTCGCTTTGCTATCGCACCTCTACTGTACCCCCAGGCAATGAATTTAACAACACAAACTCCTTTCTATTCCTTTATTTTCTTCCTGGATCCAATTACTTTGTATAAAACAATGAGTAACGACCCTCTCTCCTCTCCCTCTGCTCGACTCCACTGTTTCTGAATGACACTTGCTGAATAAAATATTTATGAAGAAGTATATTGTTTTAAGACGCCTAAAACTGTGAGAATGTATGAAATATTGATAAGCCACACTGTGCCTGTCGGAGAAGACGCAGCAGAATCATCGTTTAGGACGTCGATCCCTCCTTCTGTCTGATGTAAATTAATTAGGATCTCGTATTACACCCGACACCGTCGTGATTAAATAAACGCTGACTGATGAGCTTAATTACGGCACCACGAATGGAAATGCTTTATTGGATAATTGAAAGCTTGATTAATAAACCTGATTAGAATGGATATCTTCATCAAAAGGAAGAAGGTGTTTGCCAAAGCAAGCATCGCCAGACGAACACCTGAAACTGACGACTGTTGCTGGAGCTGCGACGCTACGCAGACCTGCTTAATGATGCGCAGCACAGGGACAAAACCCATCAAGACAAAGTGACTTTCAGCTCGGTGACGTAGACTCGGAGCACACAGATCTATTCGGAAATCAATCTGAAATCTTCTTCATGGCCTACGACTGGCAGTGATGGAAGGTTATAATAGATTGGTGTTGAAAGTCAGGGCCGGGGTGGGAACACGAGGAATGAAGTTAGTGACTGAAGCAGAAGAAATAAAAGGATCTGTGAGGAAACGGATGGAGAAATTGAGGTTTTTAGCCTCGTGTCTCACTTCAGAGATGATGGCATGAAAAACAGAGCGTACGCACTTAGAAATTCATCCACAGCCAAAAGCACAACAACTTAATCCAAGACCAAACACCAAAGCAAGGCCTAGACGGACTCCATGTAATTAAAAAAATCTATTAAAATTCTCATTCTTACAGCAACCTGAACTTAATATTGTCGTAAATTTATAACAATTTTATACTTTATACTTATAATTATTATTTAGTACAAATAGTAATAATAGTAATAATAATAATAATATTAATAGTAGTAGTAGTAATGATAATAGTAATAATAGTAACAATAGTAATAATAATAGTATTAATAGTAATACAAATAGTAATAGTAGTAATGATAATAGTAACAAAAATAGTAATAATAGTAATAATAGTAATAGTAGTAATGATAATAGTAATAATAGTAATAGTAATAATAGTAATAATAATAGTAATAATAATAGTAATAATAATGGTAATAGTAGTAATGATAATAGTAACAAAAACAGTAATAATAGTAATAATAATAGTAATAGTAGTAATAGTAATAATAGTAATAATAATGGTAATAGTAGTAATAAAAGTAGTTGTCGTACTACTCTCAGTAGTGGTAATAATAACATTAATAATAGTAATAGTGGTAATAGTAAACTTGGTAATAGTAACAGTTGTACTAGTCATTCAATCATTTTCGAAGTCGCGCAATCCTAATTAGTGTCGCATGGAGGCTCGTGCCCATCTCAGCCATCTCCGGGCGAAGGCGGGGTACACCATGAACAGCTCGCCAAGCCACTACAGGGCCATCACACTCACACCTAGGAGCGATTTGGAACCGCCAGTCAGCCTACTGTGCATGGTTTTGGACTGTCGGAAAAAACCAGAGTACCCGGAGGAAACCCACACAAGCACAAGGAGAACATGAAAGCTCCACACAGAAATGTCCCCGAGCCCAGGAATCGAACCCGCGACCTCCTTGCTGTGAGGTGGACGTGCTGACCACTGCCGCCCTAGCAGTGCTAGTAATAGTAAAAACAGCAATATTATTATATTTAAATTCCGGTTTTCATTAAGAACTTTTAATGTTCAACGTAAACATACTTTATGCACAGTCATTTATTTCAGTACCCAAAGTTTCATTCGGTGGTCTACAGCATTCATTACATTTTTCTCCCAGCACGACTTCATAAAAACACAGAAAAAAAGATTCACTACAAAAGTGTTTTCAGTCAATACACAACACATTTTTCATTTGATTTGCCTTTTAAAGCAATTTGTGCCTTTTTTAAAAAAAAAATATATATAAGAATTTCAATTTGTCCTCAACATATCTGACATTTTTGAAAGCCTGATATGTTGGAATTCCTTTGCACACCACTTTCTATTGCCAATCTCTTTTCCCCAATTTTCCACAGAGCCGGCGTGATGCAGACTGATTATTCCGACTATCAGTAAAAAGTAGGATTTTTTTTTTGAGCAAGTTAAATAAATAGCATGCATCAAGCACAGAGCTGTTTTAAGATTCCAACAGATTGGATTCACAGTTTACTGAATCTTCCACTGATGAATCTACACAGAGATTTATTATTATTATTTTTTTAATTTAATATGTGTAATGGAGTGTGTAACCACTCAGCAGCACAAATTCCTCTGATATGGATAACATAATAAAGGAAGTTTTATAATGAAACTTTGGTTTTTCTATAATTGTCTTGCTGTACTTCAATAAAAAAAATAATTAATTAATGTTACACGGCTTTATTTAATCGCATTCGTCAACTTACATAACCAGAAGCATTTGTCTGTAATTTAGACACACACACATAACAGCTTTGACGATTTGTAACATAACCATTGCTTGTGCTAATTCTCTCTCTTTTTTTTTTTTTTTTGCCCTGAAGGCACATGATCTGTCTATAGTGTTCTGCTATGCTCTTTCTGTAAGTGGCAGCCTCTCTACACACTGCCAGGCAGACATACTCCAGCAGCTCTCCAGCCTTATCAGCGCAGAAACACACACATTCATTAGACACTTCTAGATTTCCTACTGCAGCGCTAATCGGCCGCGGCGGGTTCACCCTGGCGCTTTGGATTGCTTAGCGCAAAATTCCCACTCAAGTGCACGGCTGAAAGACAAACCATCAAAACACAAAGCGAGGGAGGGCGAGAAAGGAAGACTGAGGAAGGGTAGAAAGAGAAAGTCGCTCGATCCTTTCTTCTTTCAATTCCTCAGGCTCATTATTCAATCTGTCACAGGGTAAAAGGAATTAGAAGAGAAGAGGAGGGCAGGGAAGTAAGGGAGAGAGCCCTCCAAATTGTCCTTTGCGTCTTTACACTATCTTAGGCTAATTACAGCCTCAACTTTCCATGATTCCCCATGGATAGAGTCCTTGTTTGCATACATTCTTCCTCCAAAGTATTACCATGCAGCACTGCATGTTCTTTGTATAATTCAGCTCAGTTTGCTCCTAAACACACCACAGAGGAACGAAAGCGCCAAACAGTTTGCTCATTTCTAATTTGAAGAACGCAGCGATTAGTAATTAGTGGAGGAGTCGCTGAGCCAGGGCTTTAAAGCATGATATACAGTACAACATTAATAAACAATATGCTTAGTCAGCTTATAAGGAGTTCAGTCTCCATATCAGCAGAGTATTAAAGAACTCTTTTCAGACGTGGCTGGCTGCTTTTGAATTGGCTTCCTTTCATCAGGGCATCAGGGCCTACATCAGTACCAAAGCTGACAAGATTAAGGGACTAGATAAAGTAAGAATCACTGGGCTTAGATAAAGGAACTAGAATAGAGCGAAAAGGTTTGAGTGCTCTAACAAAGCAGAACAGAAGGTCTCGGAAAGAGTACTAGACGAAGAGGGGACTTGAATAAAGGGTCATGACCAGAGGGTCTTAACAGAAGGTGAGGAACAGAGGGTGAGGAACAGAGGGTCTTAGGAGAGGGTGAGGAACATAGGGTCTTAGCAGAGGATCATGACCAGAGGGTGAGAAACAGAGGGTCATGACCAGAGGGTCTTAACAGAGGGTCTTAGCAGAGGGTCAGGACCAGACGGTCTTAACAGAGGGTGAGGAACAGAGGGTCTTAACAGAGGGTGAGGACCAGAGGGTGAGAAACAGAGGGTCTTAGCAGAGGGTGAGAAACAGAGGGTGAGAAACAGAGGGTGAGAAACAGAGGGTCTTAGCAGAGGGTGAGAAACAGAGGGTGAGAAACAGAGGGTCTTAACAGAGGGTGAGGAACAGAGGGTGAGGAACAGAGGGTGAGGAACAGAGGGTGAGGAACAGAGGGTGAGGAACAGAGTTTGTTGAAAAAGGGTCAGGACCAAGAGCTCAAGAAAAAGAATAACTATGTCAAATATTGAGGGAACCAGATGCTATAAACAGAGATCTGTTCAATGGGTCAGGGCCAAAGGGTCTCCACAAAAGATACACACACAGATCAGAGGGTCTAGAAATGAAGGTGAACACCAAGAGGTCTTGAACAATAACTAGACTAATGGGTGATGACCCTAGAGTGTATGATCACTGGGTCAGGACAAAGGAAAAGCATCAAGACCAGAAGGTCTAGACTAGAGGATGATGGGGGGTTAAACCAGAGGGTCTACATAATGGGGCAGGGCCAGGACCCAACAATCAAACCCAGAGGGTCAAGCACATGGGGTTTAGAAAAAAGACCAGGCCAAAGGGTCAAGACTACAGATTCTAAAATGGGGACTTGACCAGAGGATTAAAAAAGGGTCCAGACCAAAGGGTCAGAAACGACCAAAGGGGTCAGTGTGTGTGTGTGTGCTGACCGAGCAGTGGTTGTGTTGCTGCAGTAACGTTGGCACGTCTCCTCCAATAGGCATCTGTTTAGTGAGTTCATCATCCTTCTGGCAGATCCACCTCCACAACTCCTCAAGTATGGACAGCAGCCTGCTCCATCGTTCTGCACTGGCCTCCAGATGAGCCCTACACACACACACACACACACACACACACACACACTAAACCACCCACCTCCATACATAAATACAAATACTACAGTGTGTTTGGAATAATTTCCATAACTTTGTTCTCTCTGCTCAGAGTGCGTTGGTGGTAAAGGCACTGAACAATAGCGGCATGTCGGCTTCTTGATAATTACACATGTTCCCTAATTAATCCCTGATGAGAGTTAAATAATAAAACAGCAAGGCCCTCTTTTTGCACACATACTTCTTCAGTTCTTCGTCCCCAACACTTTCACTCTCTCTCTCTCTCATTTACATTTATGGCATTTAGCAGACGCCCTTATCCAGAGCGACTTACACATTTCTCTTTTACACAACTAAGCAACTGATGGTTAGGAGCCTTGCTCAAGGGCCCCAACAATGGCGGCTTGGTGGCACCGGGCCTTGAACCCCCAACCCTCGGATCACTAAGATTCTTTCCTTCACACGCTTCCTCTTTTAAACTCACATCATCTCTACGCTCTTCTTGACTGTCCTGTGTCTATGGTTATTTGAGGGCACTGTACATGATATATGTTACTTTTGGCATACTTCACTTGTTGCGTGTTTCTGTTATATAGATATTCCTGTTATATATTCTGTGTGTGCTGACCGTATGTTGGCTGATTTGGCCTTGAGTTCGTTCCAGCGGTGGTTCATGTCATCCAGCCTCTGCTGCAGGAACACAGCCTCCTCGGAACTGCCCAGAGCCTTTACCATCTTCAACTTGTTTCCATCCACGCTCTTAAACACATCATTGTGGGCATCGATCTCTGCCTGGATGTCCTGCACACATGTAGGTAGAAGATTTGAACGACTCCTGAGCAACGGATATTCTTTACATTTAAGGAGGCAAACACATGTGCTATACTTATACATGTGCAGCTAGCTTATTTTCTTACGTTGTACAACAATTCTGCACCTCTGCAAACTGTGTTCACAGACAACGATTTCTGGAAGTGTTCCTGAGCCCTTGCAAAGATTCCCATTAAAGACTCAAGCCTGGTTTTTTAATACAGAAATGAGGGGGAAAAAATGCATACGTACACCTACCGCTCTTCATTACTGATATTATTAGTATTGTCGATTGTACTCTATATGTATAAAGTGCACCGCAGAGGTGGCTTTCCTGTGCATATTACAGTAAACACCCTGAGCTTGAACACAAATCGAAGCAGAATCAGGAACGTTTCAAAAGAAGAAAGCAAAAGCAATAATCTGGAGCTATATATACAAGCCAAGAAACATCAGTACACAAACACACACACATACAACTAGATAAGAGATGAAATAAACCGGCTGGGACTTCACAAACTGGACAACCAACTTCATTATAGACCAATCAAGGCCTGATTGTACAACATCAAACGATAAACAAAACTATGGGGAGAGGCAACAGGAAGCAATCTGGCTGATAATTACAAACACACACACACACAATCAAAAAGCCACTTAATCTCTGATCAAAGCTTGGTTTGAGTAATAATGTGCAAGTACAGGTTTGGGTTTTCTTTCAAACCAGCTAAATATATATGTTTATTTATTTATTTATTTTTTTGCAACACAAATGTAGTCGCCACTGATACTCATCTGGATGAACTTTTCTGCTCTGATGTCCAAAGCTTGGCAATATTTAATTTTTTGTGATCTCAGACATTGGGTCAAATGAAAGCCTTCATTTTGGACGTGTCTCGGTTAAAAAAAATGTTTCAATAATAAAAAATAAAAAATTTTTTTTAAATAAAATGTAAAAAGAAGATATCGAAGTGATTTGAAAAAATGAGAGAGCCTCTTAACATGACCTAGATATCAAGCTGTCATTTACTTCATTTTATACTAAATACATTCCTCACCTTACAACGTATCCATCATCAAAATATCATACGACTTTTTAACCGCTAACCGTTCATTTAAATTTACGCATCAATGTTTACAACTGATTTTCCTTTAAGATAACACCACTTTAAACAGTTTCTCTAATTGTTCAACAACCAATTGTAACAAACCCTGACCTCTTATTCGCCCCTTATTCTTAAGCTTAAGTTTGATTTAGTTTGTTAAACAAAAGGAAGACCAACAACACAAATCACTGAAGTTGGATGAATAAAAATAAACATTATTAAACACATACAAAATGATCTATAGACTACAAAAGTAAACAAATTAGAATAAAAATAAATCTGTACAATAAAATATTCTTATCACAGCTGAAATTTTGGGGCAGTTACTGATCAGAAGGTTGGTGGTTCAAGCCCCAGTACCAGCATGTTGCCACTGTTGGGTCCGTGAACAAGGCCCATCATCCTCCATTGCATAAATGACTTGTAAATATAAGTTGCTTTGAATAATGGTGTCTGCCAAATGGCCTAAATGTAAATTTAACTGTTTTTGTGGGGAAAAAAAACACCCTTTCCCGACACAATTTCATTTCATTCAGTGTAAGCCGTTTAATTTTTTTTCCAAAAATTGTTCTAGTATATACTAAAGAGAAAGATTACAAAATGTAATGAAATTAATTCCATTTCTTTTTAAATTATGTGAGTAGACTGGTATCTATATTTGCAACAGAATGCACAGAGTGTCTTCACGGTAATTATTTACTTATTTATTTATTTGTGCAGCTCCTCTAGAATGTAACAAGCTGTAAGTTTGTGTATATTATCTGTATTTACTTCTAAGACTCAAGAAAAAAAAGAAGGGAAAGGCTAGTGGAAGAAAGAATGCTAGAATATTTGATGTTATTCAATGGACGATCCACAGTATTCGCTCATTATGACTATAAATAGAGTATGAATCAAATCCATATTCTAAAGGACATGGGTGTCGAACCCAAGGCCCACGGGCCAAATCCGACCCGTCAACTCAATTTAAGTTGCCTGCAAGAGTTTTTAAAGTATATGATTATCGTACATTCAACCATTACCATGAAAAGTAATTCATCCTCCATCCAATAGGTGGCAGCAACCAATTTCAAGTAAATGGCTAGTCATTTACGACTCGAGCAGGGTTGCTGTCAAGTCTGATCAGAAAAAAGAAAGTGAATAAAGGGAAACTAATTATTTTGCCTTGCAGATTTTACGCTTGTCCTTTTTGAATTCGGCCCTCTATGGCAGTGATGTGGCCCTCTGTGAAGCTTCTCAGAGATCAACACCCCTGTTCTAAAAAAGTCCGTACTCTGTATTAGAAAAAGAAACAGAATCATCGACGGCGCGCCACAAAGTGCTCCTTTCTGTCATTTACGCTCAATTAACACACATAACACCAAACAGACAGCAACGACCACAGAGTATAAACATTTACTACTCAAACCCACAATCCTGCTGTCGTTCTGTCTCGTTCTTTTCTGAAAATTCATCCGAGGATAATACTGGACATAAGGGCTCTTGTTCGCATTTCAAGCCACGTTTTATTTATTAGTCTAATCTGTGGAAAAGCGATGAAGTCACACACAAATACACCCACTCAGGAAATGACTGATTGGTATGCAGGTACGCACACAAACATCTGTCACCTTCAGCTTTCAGGTCTCATGAGAAATCAATCCGAAAGCAAAAAAATAAAAGCGCTTGATTGCAAGACCCGATACCCGAACGCGATAAAAATGCAAAGTTTAACACACGGAATAACCCTTTAATGCATTTTAGCGGTTTAGTTTAGTGTCTGAGTGCCTTCTTAACCCCTTTGTAAGAAAGCCGATGGAGGAACTGAGTCATTTTCTCAATGTCGCTACAGTTTTGCCTGCAGTCTTCGATCTGACTGACGTGAGACGGATTCCCGCGTTTCAGTGATCTATGGAGGGTTTGCTTGTACAACTTCAGCAATAAATCCCTGAAGTTAAGTCGTCCTTTAGAAAAGAATCCTTCTTTTCACTCCAGGCCAGAAACATACATCCAGATCAATAATTAAATGACAAATGCTAATTATATGAACTTTAATAAAGCATTAGGGGGAAGCGGCGTGTTAAAAAGTATACTTAATTGGGCTTCCGAGTGGCGCATCGACAAGGATTATCAACCCTGGAGATCGCAGGTTCAAATCCAGGTTGATGCCGCAGCCATTCGCGAACGGGAGTCAGTGGAAGCTAATTAGCCGTGTTCTTATGGGAGGGAGGGAAGGTGTACGCTCACAGCAATCCCCAACCAATCACGGGCATCTGTAAGCTCATGCTTATGCCCCTCCCTGGTTGGTGGCTATCACATGCGATAAGGAGGAAGTACTTGATGGGTGGGAATTGGCTCCAACTAAAATTAGCGGAGAAAAATGGGTATTTTTCCAACATGAGAAAGTCTTCAGAAGGGAGAAACGTTTGCTTTCTTTGGTTGACATGAAAACGTACGAAGGTGTTCGTTTATTACAAGAAAGATAAAAAAAAAAAGGAATAAAAAAAATTGAAGCAGGAGAAGCCACGTGATAATAAAAAAATGTCAAGGACACTCCGAGAGCACAAACCCCCCATACTACCCAAAATGACAAAAATCATCATTCATTAATTTTCTGAACCGCTTAATCCTGATTAGTGTGGTGGGGAGGCTGGTGCCCATCTCAGCCGACTCTGGGCGAGGGCGGGATACACCCTGGACAGCTCGCCAGGCCATCACAGGGCCAACAGTCACACAACAATTCACACTCACACTCACACCTAGGGGTGATTTGGAACAGCCAATTAGCCTACTG
>JAOUQZ010000017.1:15317410-15339910 GCA_028564935.1 Neosilurus hyrtlii
TGCATGTTTTTGGACTGTGGGAGGAAACCGGAGTACCCAGAGGAAACCCACGCAAGCACAGGGAGAACATGCAAACACCACACAGGAACACCCAAGCTGGGAATCAAACCCAGGGCCTTCTTACTGTGAGGCGGACGTGCTAACCACTGCGCCACCGTGCCGCCTATACAAAAATCATCATATCTCACGATTTTTTAGAAAATCCTTGAAAAACTTCCTGGATCAGGAATTTAATCCGGATCATCTCTAAAATTGGTCTCAGCCTTTCTTACGCAAAGCCCTGAAAATCTGTACGCAGCACAGAAACCGAGGATAAAACATAACCTCCATGGCTGAGGCAATAAAATTGCTCAATTATTGGGCTATAGCTTGTTACACTTCCCATTCCTGTGATGTATCTGAGGCTCCGTCTCTTTTCCTTCTGTCTTTCTTTTCCTTGGTGTGTAACTAGCAGTCTGAGCGTTTAAGTAATGGAATCTGTCCTACTAATTAATGACCGGAGATTGCTTTGGTCAGTCCTCGCACATGAACACACACTCACTTCCCAACTACTGAAGGCAAAGTAAAACCTCTCCTGGCCTGTGTGTGTGTGTGTGTGTGTGTGTGTGTGTGTGTGTGTGTGTGTGTGTGTGTGTGTGTGTGTGTGTGAGAGACCGTGATATAGAGCCATGTTTGTCAGGCTCAGTGGCTGTGTGTATTCCCAGACCTGCATTAGTGAGAAACAGACAGGAAGCATCGTTTCTGCTCAACGTTTGTCAAAAGGCTCGTGAAGAAAGATTTTACTGTGACCAGAATAAAACGGATGAACACACAGCTTTAAAAAAATATATAATAATAATAAAAAAGGGGGCCACAGCCGCAGGCAATGCATGAATCAGACGCCGTCACACATAAACTCCAGGCTGCCTGAACTATTAAAGTAGACAATAAAGCGTCTGACTTTATTAAGTTAAATAATTGCTTCTGGTCTGCAGGTCCCTGGCGATATGACTGTGCGCCCTACAAATTACCCAGCCGTACCTCTAACATACACACACCAACAGGAAACTTCTATGGAATGGAAAAAATGCAGGTGCCAATATTTTTGGCACAATAACATTCTGGCGTTTATTAAACAACCTTGATCAACCCATCAGTAGATCATCTTCAGTCTACTTAGTGGTTAAAAGTGTGGCTTGAGTTATTTGCCTGGGATTTGAAAGGGATGCAAAGGAAGTACCTCTTCAAACTTCTCCAGCAGGTCTTGAAGACTAAAATTCAAGCCAATCATCTCCTCTTCCTTTCCCCTTCCTTCGAGGACACAACTGTCCTTACTTCCAGTTACGATTTCCTACACCGAGAAACCATCCAGCTCATGTGTGAGAAAAACTTGATGGACCAAAAAGATATCTGGGAATACCGCAAATACTGGCCATCCTTACTCATGTGTGCCGTAGCTTATGCTGACTATTTTTACATGCGTGTTTGTGGTTAAGTTGGTTTGACACCATGCACCAGTAGCACCATACTCCAAGAAAGCAGCAGAGCAGCACCGCCCAGCCATGCCGCCCCTTCAAACTGGGGTCGAAATCACAAAGTCTCCGCAAAAAGATACAGAAACCTGAACCAGAACATCCATAAGAAATCGACCTGGTGGAAAAGAATCTGGGGCAAGTGATCTTACATCCCAGCGAAGAAGTTTAAACCAGAAGAAAACTTATGGGAAAAATTAATTGCAATGGGGTAAAAGATCCCAAATCCTGGCACCTCGGAACCTGTGAACAGATCTTAAATGCTTGAAAAGAAGGTCCAGAAAATGCAGGTGGGGGTAAAAAAAAAATCTGAAAAATGATCCTCAAGTGTGGGGCAAAAGATCCTAAAACCTGGGGTAGGACACCCCCCCTCCCCCCCTTAATATCCTGGGAAAGATGAGAAGAGCAACATATCAATACAGGAAGCAAACATTTGAAGAGGACTGGAACAAGTTCAAGGGAAGGGAAGGTAAGACATCCACTGTTTGGGGCAAAAAAATCTGCAACGTGGGGCTAAAGATCCAGAAAGCTTGATGATTTGGAGGCTGAATTCTACCTTCACTCAGTTCACCAAGTTCCACAGGTTCAAATCCACTGTGCCTGGACTGCTCAATTTAGACTTGCCCACATGTTTCTCCCCCACACACTCTCGCATACAGAAAGTGCCCTGTTCCTTGTCTCCTGTGTCCCTGTGGCAGGCGTTCAGGCTCGATTAGCCCAGTGAAAGGCTCTCTGTTTTGGATTCGACGAGGACCTCGAGGTTCTGCTTCACACCACATGGAAGAGGTGCCGTCGCAGTATCCGGAAGGGAGCCATCTATGAAGGAGTCATCAAAGGGAACGAGAGGCATGGTAGCTTCCAAGATAATCCAAATCCAAATCCAAATCCAAGCCAACGTGTTTGCTTTTCTTTTTTCCAACTCTTCCCTCGTTTCTTGGTTCACTTCTTTGGTTTAATTCAGACCTTCAAAGATTGCTATGGAAGACCTCCAGAACTCATGAAACTCTGATCCTTCCATCATGCTCCAAAATCATCCATGGAAAACTTTCTCAACCTTGCCTCAATTTCGCTTTTCTCCCCCAAATCCTGTTCTCCTTCTTTCCCCCACCTTCACCCTCTGGCTACAAGATCCCAACTGAGCCCTGTCTCCCTCGCTCCTTCCCTCCACCAGCTGTTTATTGTTTTAATCAGTGTTCTCCTGTTCCACCCGTCACTCCACTCCACCTCTTCCCCTGTTCCTGCCCCACATCATGCCATACTCTCCAAACTATCTACACACACCCACTTCCTCCACCAAAGGACCACCACTCTCGAGCACGTGCACACACAGAAATGAGATGACGACAGCCAAAAAAAGAGAGAGAGAGAGAGAGAGCGAGAGAGAGATCAGAAGATATCTAAAAAAGAGTCGTAAAGAAATGTGTAATCCACACAATCTCAAGCATTCTCACCTTCCATCTCCTCTTTTTATTCAAACTTTCGACTTCTAACCTCACTTGATCTGTCGCTTCTCTCCCGCCCTGTACCGACAAGAGGCACCTTCGCAGCCAGATGTTCGCGTGCATATGAGTGTGTGTTCGTTACGCTCCCTTTGATTTCCCTGGCACAGGTATGGGCTCATTCTTTGCCTGTCCATTTCTATAAAGTCAGCGTGTCAGGAACCATGTGGCCAGGCCTCGCTCGCTTACGGTAGAGCATAAGACAGACGCCAGGAAGGAAAATAAACCTCGTGCGCCTATGAATATTCATGAGCGAGGCCTTTGAAGTGCCTTTACCTCATTACAATATTTGCCTATTTAATTTCCAGCGTAGCATTTCAATTTTTTTGTATGTGGTTGAGAGACGTTTAGGTTTAGACAAACACAGGGTAGAAAATGGATTTGTGATTTGGGAAAGGACTGGAAACGTATCACGGAAGGAGGAACTCCTGAAAGACGGAAATGAGAAATGTTTAGATGGCTAGACTGGGTGAGGATTAAAAAAAAAAAGTCTTTGGAGAACTCCATTATCTGATGAGAGAGGGAAACGGATCGCAAGGGAGCGTGGATGAACCCGTTCAGTACTTTAATGGTGATACAGTATAGAATGTATTATAACACACACACACACACACACACACCATAGTTTCCATGCCTACGTCTGTACTCTCTGTGATAACATCAGTGTGTGTGTGTGGGTGTGTGTGTTCCACTTGCAGAGCATTCTGGGTAGTTTCTGGATGTGATTTAAATCAGCACTATTCGTTCCTCTCAAAGAGACAGAGAAAGGTCAGAGAGTGCGATTAGACTTTCAAACCTCTCGCACATTCATCTACTCCTGTCTGATTCTATCAGAAACACTCTCACATTACCTGTATGTGTGTGTCTGCGTTTCAGTGTAAGGATTTACCCCCCTGACCCCCATATACTGAGGAGTATCCTTGCTCAATATCGGGTGTTCTGATTGGCTATTCTTTTACTAGGATATCAGGACATATCTTATTACAGGGAGCGTCACAGATCTCCCCAAGATAAAAGCTTTTGCGTTCATTTTCGACAGATTCCTTTCAAACGAACACCAAACGTTGCGAGGAGCCGGCCTCCTCGTTAAACTTCGGTACGACCTAACGCTGGTGTCTGGAGCAGAGCGTATCGAACCCGGTGTGAGCGCGCTGCAAATGAAGCTAGCAACTTGCAATGCTCTTCTGCTAACCCCGTTTCCATTGCAGTGTTATTCCATGAAAAACCAAAGAAAGATTTTTAAGGATTTTTGTAAATGCTAAACAGCAGTGAAGCCTTATATTTACATAAACCTTACTAAATTAAAATATAATAGTCTCGGGCAGCACGGTGGCGTAGTGGTTAGCACGTCCGCCTCACAGCAAGGAAGGCGTGCTTTGATGTTTCTGTGTAGAGTTTGCATGTTCTCCCCGTGCTTGCGTGCGTTTCTTCCGGGTACTCCGGTTTCCTCCGACAGTCCAAAGATATGCACAGTAGGCTAACTGTCTGCTCCAAATTGCCCCTAGGTCGGGAGCGAGAGTGTGAATGGTTGGGTATGTGTTGCCCTGCGATGACCTGCTGAACTGTTAAGGGTGTACCCCGCCTTCGCCCAGTGTCACCTGAGGTAGGCTCCAGCCTCCCCGCAACCCTAATAGGATTAAATAGGTTCGGGAGTGAGTGTACACTGGGCATGTCTGAAGTGTAGTAGTACACCAGTATGGAATTTCACAGTGCCGTTTCCAGGGGTGGAGGTAGTGGTGGGGGATCGCTGGGGATCGGGAATACGTGACTTGAGGCTATGACTTGAGTCAGCGAGCAAGATATTAAATTAGGACTGCATTTCTCTTCTTTCAGTTCATTCAGACAGGTTTTTTTCCCTCTTGTCTAAATTAATAGCGTTCCCTCTTTTTTCTATTTGCTCCTAATGGTGCTGGTAATGTCTCACGAATAAAATTTCATCTTCTGCGCTATGCATTAAAGGAGAACTTGATCTCGGTTCCCCTCCCGACATTTTTCATCCTCAGCATGAATTGTCAAGCACTCGTTCCACCGTCGTATTCAAGTTGTCGCTTAACATTTCCGTAACGGCGCCGCTGCTTCACGTTTATTTCCAGTCGATGTTCAAGGTACGACGTGCTTTCTATGAATAAATGAATGCATTTCCTTGCTTGCTCTGTCGACATTTCCCCTCCAACACCTCCTTCAGGCAACCTTAATTCAAGTGACTGTAGGGGCTTCTTGACCTTTGACCTTCCGTCTCTGGAACAGAACACACCTTGAATGCGATGCTAATCGAACACGTCTGGTGTGAGACTATCTTTCCGTCACAGCCCAACCCGGGCGATTATCGTTCCGCCACCCCGATGCCGACCCCTCCCTTGACGAGGTGAGTTCCTGTGAAGCTTTCAGGGTCAGAAATGGAGCGTGACTCCCTGAGCCATTGATATCCTTCTGGTGCACGCGTGCGCATGCAAATGTGCTTATCTGTCTGCCTCAGACGGCTTTGTGTCAGTGTGTGAATAAGAAGATGCAGAGAGAATGAGGTACAGTGTTGAATGTGAGGTGAAGGGGGAAAAAAAAAACGGAGATATCGAGCCAGTCAGACATGTGACAGCCTGAGAAATAGTGCCGAGCTCTCGGTCACATGACGGGCACTTGACAGACAAAACGGACTGAAGGGAAATTCTCAGGAGGGATGGACGGGTTTTGCAACACCACTGACGGAGGACGAGAAAGTGGGAAAATCGGTGCTGTAACCGGCGCTGGATTTCATTCCTATTCATCCTGATACGGTCCACAATATTAATATCAAGGTCGAAATATTTAAACAAATCAGCCTCAGTTATATTACCTCAAATCCAACGCCAATCACTGACAATAATGTAAATCGTCCTGCTTTATTAAAGGGCACTTGTGGTGAATTTGTATTACTGGCTCTTTAAAACGATCACGTATGACATCAGCGGTTCCTTCAGGCAACGTCAGCCTTGCTTCTGGTCACTACTAGGCGTGCAGAACTACTTGCGGGGAGTTTTATCACCTAAAAACGTCACTCGCTGCTTGTTTACTTGCGCTGGACAACCCGGAAAAAAACAGTTGCTCCTCTTTTGTTCAGCCCCCGCTAGTAATCCACGGGATAAAATTACCCAGCATAGAGCTTTTTATGGTCATTTATGTTAAAATAAACTCCGTATCACCTAAATCTATTACATTACACACTAATTATTCTGTAAGGATGAACAATACTGGGACTCTTTAACTAAAAATACCTTCAGTTTAACATGGACCTTCAGCAACATTACATACAACTACAACCAGAGAATAAAAATACCTCGTAATGGAAAAGAGAATAAAAACATAAAAAAGGTTCCACTGCACCTCGTCACTGATTATTTTCCTAGTACCACTTCCCCCCAACACACACACACACACACACACACACACACACCCTTTCAATACTGAAAACATGTATCGGATCGCTCGGCTTCAGAGAAAAGATGTTTTGTCCTCTGATTCTAAATCAGCCCCATGGAGCAGGATTAAATAATTCATAGCGAAAATAAATAATGAATTAATAAAATATCTAGCATGTCTGAAGCACGGTGGCGTGATGGGCCGCGAGAAGGAGCTGAGAGAGTCTGACGGTATTTGATCTCGCACAGAAACTGAACGTGTTCTTATGCAATGTGTCACATTCTGGAGACAGAAAGGGTTCATGCAGATTCCACGTATCACCAGAGACAAAGACACACGCATGAGAGAGAGAGAGAAAGAGAGAGAGAGAGGGACAGGGAGAGAGAGAGAGAGAGGGAGGGATACAGAGAGAGAGGGAGACAGAGAGAGGGAGAGAGAGACAGGGAGAGAGAAAGAGAGAGAGGGAGGGAGACAGAGAGAGAGAGAGACAGAGACACAGAGAGAGAGAGGGGGAAGACAGAGAGAGAGAGAGAGAGAGGGAGGGAGACAGAGAGAGACAGAGATAGAGAGAGAGACAGAGAGAGACAGAGAGAGAGAGAGAGAGAGAGAGAGAGAGAGAGAGAGAGAGAGAAAGAGAGAGACCCAGATTTTTACCTCACTGACTCTGAGACAAGCGCTGAAATCATGACAGGTAAACAAAACGCTTGCGTCCCCCTTTCTTCAAGAAATCACCAACTTTCCTTTTTTGTTTTTATACAAAGTGGCTTACTGTGTTTCTCCGCAGGTCTAAGAGTTGAAATGTTACATAAACAGATGCTGGAGTGTGTAAAAATAATAACCGGGTGGGCGAGGAGTTACCATTCTAAAACAATTTAGCTTAAAATAAATAAATAAATAGATAGATAGGATTCATCAGGGCGCAATTATTTCTTATATACCCCGAATATCCTCCCTGTTTTGGGAGTGTTTAACAGTAGCAGTACTAATCATATCAGCTCCTTTATGACTGGATTCGAATTTCCCAGGCAAGTTGCAGGCTTTATCTGTGGTGCTCATTCTGATACGATATAGTTTCTATAGAAACAGCACGTAATGATATCACAATATAGCAAGATGATCAATGAAGCGCTGGAGAAACGTGTGATGATTCACTGAACCGCAAATCATCTATTAGCTGTAATTGTGCTGTTGTGACAGCAGAGGGCGGAATACTGTACAGTGCAGGGAAGGCGTGCGATTTCAGTATAGATGGAAGTAACACTATTTGAATGCTATAAAAAAATTTACAGAAAAAAGAAAGAACTGTTGTCTGGTTGACTACACGCAGATTCAAAATGAAATCAGAGCTGAAAGAAAAGAGATTTGTTTTATATTTAGACCTGACTATAGCCTTCATAAATTTTCAGAAGCGGTGATTAAGAAAAGGCCTGTTTATTATTATCCTTTTATTTCTTTATTAAAATTAAGTATTTAGTTATTAGGCTACTATACTTTACTCCAACTTTCAGAAATGGTTGTCCATGGTTATTATTGGATAATAAGAAAAATGAAAGTGTCTATAATACAGATGTATTGAAATCATTAGTGTTTAAATTGATAAATAGAAAAAAAACTGTTGAATCTTTTTTTTATAGATTTCTTTTTTAAATGTTTTTGTTGTTGTTGTTTTTATTAACTTTGACTGCAAGCACTAAAGTTATAATAAAAAAATTGACAATAATAAGCTTGATACAACAGTGTTACTGTTACTAACCAGTTACTGCGAATCGAATCATAGCTTGGTTGAACCCTGTTGTACTTTATGAATAACTCTCCACATAAATCGATTCAAAATGAGTAGAACTGATGATCGGGTGGAGTTTTAATAAGGGGATGTTTATTTAATGGCTTCATTATCAGAGCTTTAATACATTTTAAGGAAAAGCTGTAAATAGGTTTCTCCACTAAGGGAGGAGCTTCCACTTTTTTTTTTTACACTTTGGAGGTCGATGAGGGAATAACTGTTTATTAATGCAAACGAGAGCTTGTTTCATAAGAATTTCTTCAATAAAACAATGAAAAATTAATGACTGAAAAACAAATAAAGATTTTAGAGGTTAAAGAAATGCTGGGGGGGGGAGTGCAAAGATTTATCAAATTTTATATAATAGGTAGAACGACGTGGGCAAAATGTCAGCCAATAAAAACCCCCACATGTGTGTGAAGGGGGGGCTCGGCCATCCAGATCATAAACTTGATCGTGACGATATCTGAAATAATAACCAAGCCTCATAAAACCTCCCAGTCTGAAATTAATTGTGAGCGTCCCGAACAACGCCACCAACCCCACACACACACACACACACACACACACACACACACACACACACACACACACACTTCATATTTTGTTTGATTCTACATTTTATACACTCTGCAAGCTTTGGTGCAGCTGTGAGCTTTGTTTGGGTTCAACATTTGTTCGCTACACACCCTGAAGCCTCTGTGTGTATGAGTGTGTGTGTGTGTGTGTGTGTGTGTGTGTGTGGTTGTACTGAGTGAAACTGGGAGAGAGAGAGAGACTGAGAGTATTTTGCCAAATAAAGGGCTGATATTGTGCGGCGTGGAATTGCTTTAGTACTCGTCCCACAGCTACACGAGCAGAAAGGGAATCGGTTAAGCTGCCAGGAAATGAATGCGTGCGCGTGCACACGTGTGTGTGTGTGTGTGTGTGTGTGTACACAAGTGTGTGAGTGTGTGTGGGGGATAGAATGAGTGCAAAAGAGAGAGACGGGTGTCAGTGATAAACGGGTAATAGAAGTGAATTTGCACACAGCTGATTTACAATATTCACAACAGGGAAATGTAATGTCTGTGTGTGTGTGTCTGTGTGTGCGCGTGTGTGAGATGCCGGTTTTACCCAGCAGGACCCTCATGGAGATTGAACGACAGGATTCCCGGTCTCATACAGGAGGACAGTGCGACTACAGACAAATCCAGAACGAGGAAAGCGTCCTCCCCTTTCCGTGTACACTTTTAGCCATGCTAATATGCTAATATGCTAATCTGTGTTTATTTCTTTTGCAGGTGTGACAGGCAGCGTGAGTGCTATAGGCTCAAAGATTAAGTGTACTTGGAGGAGATGAATGAAAGAGAAATCCTAATTAAGCTCATTAGGAAGAGATGTTTGGTGGGGCTGGTGGTGGTGGTGGTGGTGGTGTGGGGGGTAAATGAGAGACACAACCCAAAAGCGCTCAAGCAGCTGTTCTCATCTGGGCTGAAGAACAGGATCCTTCCCGCGGCCGAGTTTTTCCGCAGGATTCGTGATTTGCACTGAATTTTTAAGCAGATTGTTGCAACACGGCTTCGAATCTGGAGAAGAAATTAATCTACTCTACCCACCACCTGACTCGAAACCACCGGCGACAACAAAGCGAGAGCTTTTAAGCTATATGATTATAGTACATTCTTTGCAACAACTATTACCATGAAATCTAATTCATCATCCACCACTTCATGGTTGCCCTTTTTTGAAAAGACGTTTCTGTGTGAAGTCTGTATGTTCTCCCGAGCTCGCGTGGGTTTCCTGCGGCTACTCCGGTTTCCTCCCACAGTCCAAAAAACACGCGCAGTAGGCTGACTGGCTGTTCCAAATCACCCCTAGGTGCGCCCTCTGTGAATGGTTGTATGTGTGTTAGCCCTGCGATGGCCCGGCGAGCAGTTCAGGGCGTACCCCGCCCTCGCCCAGAGTCGGCCGAGAGGAGCGCCAGCCTCCCCGCGAATCCTAATTCGGATTAAGTGATTTAGAAAATGAATGAATGAATGAATGATCATTCGAAATGTAGTTATACGGCCCTCGGTGAAGATGAGTTTGACACCTCTGCTCTAAACATCCGTATCGAGCGTAGGTCCCGTGTCGCACCCAGCCGAGCTGTAGCATCGTCTACCAGCGTGATATCAGCGAATAAGCTACTGCGTGTGATTGAATGGGGGGGTGTTGAGTCCGTGGGTCAGCAAGAGATGATGAGCGAGTGATTGTAAAGTTGTGAAGAAGAGCTGGAGAGAACAGAAGAGCGAGTGACTGAGTAAGTGTTCATTGTGTGGGATCTGCTTTTATTTCAAGTGCAGCAATTTTCTCCGGTTTTCACATTTATTTCTGAGAGTCTATAAAACAAGAGCTTTTCCACTCAATGATATTTAAATTAGTGTGGAACGTGCCTCTCTCTCTTCTCTCTCTCAGAGTTTAAAACCTTCAAGCTCTTTGCTAAACTGCCGAAAAGCAATTAAGCTAATATTTCACAAACAAACCTCGGATGCTCGTTATTACTTCTCACGCCAAAGTGGATAGTTTTATTATACTTTTGAAACACTCATAACTTTTAATTTGTTTTGGGGTTTTTTTAGCGCAGCGGGACGGCGGTGTAGTGGTTGGCACGTCTGCCTCACAGCAAGAAGCTCCTTGGTTCGAGTCCCGGACACGGTGAGGGCGTTTCTGTGTGGAGCTTCTTCCCGTGTTTGTATGGGTTTCCTCCGGGTAGTCCGGGATCCGCCGACAGTCCAAAGACATGCACGTTAGGCTAACTGGCTGTTCCAAATTGCCCCTAGGTGTGAGTGTGACTGTGAAGGGTTGTGTGAGTGCTCCCCAGTCCATATGCTTCACAGATCGGCAAGTAGTCCTCACGGAAGGTGTATGACTTTCTGTATCGTCCCTCTTTCACTATGAATCAGTCTAACGATCCCCGAGCGCGAGCTTCAACAGCCCACGTTTAGGAATAATAAGGAAATAAAGAAACTACATCTTTGCAAAATGAGCACTTTCTCTTGCAAGCATCATAGTGGGATGAGGTCACGGCACTTCAGGGAGCTTCCAAGACAGACGAGCCAATCAGATCTCGGCACTGTCAGACGGCTGGAGAGAGGAAAATAATCTCATTTTGTGTCTTTATCTCTCATACCGCCATGTGCCATCTGTTTCAGCATCTATCTTTTTGCATTTCCCTCTGATCATGTGTCCAGCCTTATAGTACATGGAATTCATCTCTCTCTCTCTCTCTCTCTCTCTCTCTCTCTCTGTGTCTTTCTCACCATTTGCTCCATTAGTGAGAGCAAACGGAGTGAAAGCACTTAGTGTTGAGCAGCTTTTACTTCTGAATGGGTTCCACATAAATCTCTCTCTCTCTCAAACACACACGTGAACTGCACGATGTGCCTCTTTGCGCTGCTTTATAATGTAAGGCATTCTCTTTCAGAGAACAGTTTGGCCAAATGAAAGATTGGCCTAATGGTGAGATTAAATTACACGACTCTCACCGCACCTACAGCTACAATTTACAACCAGATCAGTCTGTACGAGTCAGTCCTTGTCTGGTTAGCGACCAGAACTGGGACACTCACGGAAATGCTAATCCTCCTTGCGATGAAGTTTCGGATTCATCGCAACTGTTAGCACGTCGGTTACATTCGGAGACGAATTACTGAAAGAAGTCAAGTGTAAAGCATCCATGAGATGTTGTGACATCACCCCTGCCACATGGGAAGAACAAGCACAATACCGCCCTGCCTGCCTGCCGTGATCTGGTAAGAACTGGTACTGGACTTTGAGGAGTGACGCTTAAATAAACTGCAAGAGAAATGCCAGTAGGATAACGCGAGCTGCAACTTCCAGCCAGGATCATCCCTGGACATCCCCTGTCCACACTGCGACAGACGGTTCAGAGCCAGACATCTTCGTACGCACTCGGCCTCTTAGTGATGATGTGAAGGCGAGGTCATCTGCACTAGCGAAGGACGAACATCATGTTACAGACAGGTGCTACCGCCCTTCGCTGCCATCATCAGAGGGTGTGTAGGTCATGTGATACAGTGGAGGATCATCATGACAGAGAGAGACAAAGTGACAGAGGGACATATAGTAAAGCTGCAAGCTAGGTGGTCTATCACAATCTATGGGACATCCCATAATAAATAAAAAAGGAACAAACAAATGAACCTCTCAAAATATTACTGTACAGCTCTTTTATTACGTCAATGATTATGGGATGTAATGTAATAAGTAGACAACTCCGTGTCCCTCTGTCCTACAAACTCTGCAGACTGATTGACCTACAGCACTCTGTGATGATGTCACAGAGGGGGCGCTACCCCCCGGACATACCACCCATAGAACTTTAAGCACAACTTCTATCTAGACACAACACAGTTGCCTTGTATGCCCTACAAAGTGCACTACATGCACACCATTCAGTATTCAGTCACATTTCAACTAAACACATTATTTACTCAAGTAATTACTTTTAAATACCATCCCTGTCAAAATGACTCACACACACTCTACACCGCATTTCCTTAAAAGCCAGATCAGATAATTACAGCAAACATGGGGCTTGTTGAAAGATGGTCTTTGAAGGAGGAAACCAGAAATGCCCCCCAAGCACTCCTCACTTAAGAGTACGTTTTCCCCATTTTCTGAAATTCTGCCCAAGAGCACTCATCGTTTTCAATCTATCAATCTAACGGCTAACGGGTATTTTGGGCTGTTGGCACTTTTTATGTAACTACAAAAAAATTTGGCAAAAAAACGAGTTGATGCCAACAAAAAGTCACTCAAATGGGCTGCTGTTAGGACAATAAGTCTGACGAGATTTTTTTTTTTCCTTCCGCTTAAGTCCAGAAGAGATATGATGACCAGTTACGAAAATCTCAACACTCTGGCTTTTAGGCAGTCCCTAAAACGTTATATTAGACAGTAAGTAACTGACTATAAATAGATACGGTATAGAAAACATGGTGAAATCGGAAATTACACCACCAACAGATTTCCGAGGGTCAGATATTAATATCTGGCTTCATTTATGGACCTAAAAGGAAAACTAATACGAAGCAAGAGGAGTTATGGTTAGGACGTACTGTACAGCGTGGGAACCCTGGATTTACACTGTGACTACGATGTCTGCGATCTCTGCGATTCAAAATGGTGTGGAGCTCCACGCTTTATAAGCACACTTAGGGTCACCAGTGTAAACCCAGGGTTAGTGACGTGTTTGGTTAACCGTGGACTCGCTTAGTGAATACAGCAATACAGTCGTTTTATCAATACTGAGCAGCATTGCTGAAGAGCCTCACCGAGAGCTCGGCAATAACGGCTAAGTGGAGATTTAAACTGTTCTCCCACACATACAAACACACACACACACACACACACACACACACACACAGCTGTAGCTCTAAATCATTTTTAGTAGTGGGTGGGGTCAAGTCACTGCAAGGTTGCTCATTTCCATAAATTTCCCTGCAGTGTGTGAACAAGTCAGCAACTCATCCACTGCTGCTCACTCAAACACGACACTCGATTGTCAGGTGGGAATCGGGTGATCGACAAGAAAAGAAGACCCACCAAATGAACTGTAAGCCTGATGGATTTCCAGAAGCTCTACAGGCCACTGTCCTCTTCTAATAGCCAACGGCGAAGGAAAGTCAGAATGTCTGGAGTAAAATTACCACACAGCCCAAAGTCAAGTTATTGATTTAAAAAAACAAAACAAAACAGAGATTTGTGCTTTCCTGGAGATTTAATTTGTTTTGCTGTGCTTGGACGGTTTCTGACCTTCTAGAACAAAACGTTTTTTTATTGCCTCAACACTTTTCTCTTCACATATCCGCGCACCAATTTATCGGGGCTAAAGAGTTGTTCGGGGTCAAGGATCCAGCAATGACAGAACGATCCATGCTAGTCTTTGGAATTGTCTTCCTGATTATTTGGCTACGGGCATGACCGTTGATTCGTTTTTTACGAATTCACCGTAATGGGTTCAGGTTTGGAGCCTATCTCAGCCGACATTGGAAGAAGGTGGGGTACACCCCCTGAACAGCTCGCCAGTCTATTGCAGGGCCAATACACACACAACCATTCACATTTAAAATCACACCTAGGGGCAATCTGGAACAGCCTGTTAGCTTAATGTGTATGCCTTTGGACTGTGGGAGGAAACCCACGTATGCATGAGGAAACCATGAAAAACTCCACAGAGAATCGCCCCAGCCAAGCTCACGACTCAAACACAGGACCTGCCTGCTGAGAGGCAAACATGCTAACCACTACTCCACCGTGCTGCCCTGGACATAAACACTTAACCCTTAACGTCGACCACTGAGCGGCCACAACCTTAAAATTCATCTCTGCCAAGTAAGCCTCTGGACGGACTTTGAGTTCTTGGTAATGGATCAAAATCCTCAACCAATAACCTACCCCCACTGGTCCCGCTACCATGTGAACCCGTCAATTCTGCTGTCATGGTTGTAGATCCTTAAGACTTGACTACAGAGCTACCTCTGTTACGTTCACCTCATGGTCAACTCTAATTTCTTGGCCATGGGTGCAGTTTCTTAATCCTTAACCATAAAGCTGTATTACATCACCATTATCTCCGCAACCAAACTGACCTCATGGTGGGCTCTGATTCTTGGTACCTCATGGTAAACTATGATTTCTTGGCCATGGCTGTAGCTTTTTCATCCTGAACCACTTTGATTTCTTGTTTATAGGCCTTGGATATAGGCCTCAAGCAATGAACTTCCCCCATTGTTTTTCCACTCTACCAAGTCTAGGTTATGGTGAACCCCTCAATTTCTTGGTCACGGTTGTAGCTCTTTAAGACTTGACCATTTAACTATCTCTGTTATGTTCCCCTCCGCCAAGTCTACTACATGATGAACTCTGAATTTCTAGGTCATGGCTCTAGCCACTGGACTACCACCATTACGATCACCTCTACCAATTTAAACCTATCCTGCACTTTACAGTTATGGCATTTGGCAGACATTTGGCATATATATATATATATAAAAACATACACACACACACACACACACACACACACATATATATACATACATATATACACAACTCAACATCTGAAGGTTGAGGGCCTTGATCAAGGACCCAACAGTGGCAGCTTGGTGATACTGGCGCTTTGAGCCTGAGCCGCCACTGCCCTTCTTAGTCATGCATGTAGTATGCATGTAATCCTCAAATACTGATCTACATCCCAGTTATCCCGCTGTACGAAGTCTTGCACGTGTTCAACTCTTAATTTGCTGAATTATCAATTATTAGTGCTTACAGGGCATGATGCTATGGAATTCTGAATTTAATACGATGCAAGCCTAGTTTTGCCTCCTTCTGACAACACACCGGAGAAAACATTTGCATTACTGAGGTTACCACCACCTATAAAATCGCATATTTTCCAAACCAATACTCCGACAAATGGATTTGCTGGGTATTCGTCTTACAATCTGGATCTTGCCAAATCCTACCAGATGACTGATGGCATGTATTCAAGGCAAGGTAAAAAAAAAAAAATAAATCAAAAAAAAAATCACGGTTTGAAACCTTACAAATTGACTGACTTAGTAAGGAAGCACGAGATCAACTCCTTGGATGAATTGCTTTTGGATATAGGTTAGATATTTTCACCACCGCAAGCAATTAAACTGAAGTGCCATGATTGCTTGCTTGTAAGGCCAGGCTCAGACACTCAGAGGCCAAGATAAATATCTCCTCATATAAATGCCACCGTGCTCAAGCTATAAATTTAACGCCATTTAAGAAGTCATAATAATATGTAGGGATGACTTAAATGCCAAAGCTAGAATTGTGTGTTCTGACCTTTTTCAGGCGAGGGGATGAAGTATTCCGGGTTATATGGGTGCTGTCGGAAGACGGTGGACAAAAGTGATAATTTGGTCATGTTTAAAAGGTGATATTCCATCTCGGCTAGCATGTAGCTGGTATTGATTGTCTGAGGAATAGTGATAGCAAGACTTGAAATTGATGCAAAAATCACATTTGCAGAAGTTAAGCCAAACATTCTGAATAAAGGTCCATTTCCTGTACTACAGTTTGCATAAATAACCCTAGAGACAGTAAGTAGAGCATCAATTATTACCTCCTTACAAGTCTAGGTTGGCCTGACCCGATTTGAGCAAATGGGACTGTCTTTCAGCGACAGAATATTGCTACAGTGTGTGTGTGTGTGTGTGTGTGAGAGAGAGAGAGAGAGAGAGAGAGAGAGAGAGAGAGAGAAAGAGATTTGCTATCCTAATTAACTTTATTAGTCTTCACTGCTGAACCTTACTGTTTGCTAGCCCAACACACTCTAAAGACAATCACAATCCATTTCCAAACTCATCTAATGAGATCCATTTAATAAAGCGGGAAAGCAGCATGACATCCTTCATTTCCCGAAAACTTTCCCAATGAAAGTTGGCGTACTTCCAGTGTGAGTCGGTTAGACTCCGCCTAACCCTATTCTCCAGTTGGAAGCTGATGTTCTTATAAACTTACACTTAAACATTCCAAGTGGGTTTAATTGTTGGCACACTTTGAAGTGAGGTCATCATTGCATGATTACTGTAAAGTGTGGCTGTAGTGTAATGCAACCCAGCTGTTATTGATAAAACATTTCAGAGTTCTCTCGGTGGCTGTATGGGTTTCCTTTTGGTTTTCTGGACTTTTGGAACCACCATTTTGTAAGGTCAATAAATACAAATTGATAGATGTTTGCTGGAACAGGACAGTGTGAGGACACTTCATGTTCCCATCACAGGTCACTTAAGTCTAGTTATGAAATTTCCCATGCAACTGGCAGACCATTTTGTGGTGCTACACTCGGGGCCGGACTCCATGTCTCTCTGTCTTTTTGTCATGACATGACCCCCACACTCTGTGACCTCAATCTCTGTAAAGATGTTGCATAGAGGGCATCGCCAACCTGAGACATCCCACCCACAGAGCTTTACACTTTCTTCCACTTTTCTGCAGTGGGATAACATCAGCCAGGTCCTCTCCACCCTTAGCCAGACATTAAAGCTCCACCTGGAGAACCATAGGTCTTACCAATCCAACTTTGAGGTATAACCCTTCTGGAAGGTCTTGGGTCTGCAACAATATCTCCTCCATCCAATGGGAGATGCCTGATAAAACTCTACCAAGAACTGACCAAGGGGTATCCTTGAATCCATAAGAAGCCCAAAGCACCACAACTGACTCCTTTTCAGATGAATCTACTCAGAGTAAGGAACTCCCGGATCATGGTATCCCATCAGCTTATCATGGGGAACGCTGAGAAGAAACACTTTTTCCACCACTTGCAAACTTATTTGTTCACTTGAAAACGTGAACCAAGGACTGACCGATAAACAAGGCGCTTTATCCATGAAATGAGTTCCTGCTTCAGCACTACCTACAGATCAGTACAGCAACTGTAACACTCTGACTGCACATCCAATCCTTTATTCGCATCTCACATTCTCTCTCATCCATCGCTCATCAATAAGATCCAAGGATATTTTGCTCTGAGTCCTGATACACTAAGAATCCTGATCAGGTTCTAACTGTTGGTATACTCAAACCATAAAGGCAGCGGGATCCAGATCATGGAAGCTGCAATTGTGAAGCCACATCTATGTTTTAAGACTCCTGGTGTACTGCATTACATATTAGGTTGTCAGATTTTTCTTTTTGTAGCCTTCCACTATGATATCACCAGTCACTAATAGCTGAAACACTCAATTAGGGATCTTGGCTCTTATTTATAGACCACTCCATTATATCTTTTCCCTCTGATTGCTGGAACACACAACTGTGAGGTCATTTTGCTGGAATTGCTGGAAAACTCCATACTAGGGTCATTCTTTTTCCCTTTGATTTCAACAATACTCCATGAGGTCATGTAGTTTTCATTGCTGGAATAGACGACCTTAAGAACCTTGAAGGCTGTAGTCTTGAACACAGAAACATAATGAGCTGTTAGAGGGATGATGAACCATGAAGTGATGCTCTACTGGGGGCCGGACTCCAGCGTGTCACATGACCTACACTCTCTGTCACATCATCTACTGACTGCCCTACAGACATCGTGATGATGTCACGAAGAGGAGTACTACCACCCTGGGACATACAAACATCAGAGTTTTACACACTGCTTCTAGTTGAAATTTTTGGGATTCAAGCCCCAGTACCACCAAGCTGCCATTGCTGGGCCCTTGAGCCTGAACTGCTCAGTTGTATAAATGAAATAGAAAAAATATAATGGCATCTGCCAAATGCCATAAATGGTAGTTTTTAAAACTTAGCAGTAGATAAATAAGTAAAAAGCAAAAACTTGTTTGCTCTGGGACCAGTGGTAAAATGTCTGGTTGGTTATTTGCCAATTAAAACTGCCTTTCCTTAAAAAGTAGGGAGTTTCATGGCCATGATTATTGATAGAAGCTAAAGGTCTCCTTTAAACAAACCCATTCACTTATTAGGTAAATTAAATAAACGCGAAATACAGTGTCATCTCTTGGAAATAAAATGGAATCGGCTCTGATGTCTTTCTGAAACCATTTGCTTACTCCTTGCACGTGAGTGCCAACGACCCTGCCATGGGCACGATAATATCTGTAAACATCTTGAGCTGAGTAAGAGTGCAGAACACTCGATCTTGGACTTTTCTTCATGCATGTGTGCAATTCCACTGGTCAGTTATTGCAAACTTACAGAGAACCAAAACAAGACGTACAACAGGTGAATAAGAGATACTAAGCTCATGAGCTGGGGTGCAGGAAACCTTAGTATTCAATCAAAATGAAGAGCTAACAGAAGAGAAAACACGAAGGATATTCACTAGTGAACCAGAACCTTTAACAAATTGCTCATTACTTTATTTACGGACACTCTTAAATGCTTCTCTGGGTTTTGAAGCCATTTTTGGCTATGAGGCAAACAAAAAGCTTTTAAAAGTAATTGATTAGATGAAAAGTACCTTTGCCATTTTATGATCTTGTCCTCTTGAGCAAAGTGAATGTAATAAACATATCTATGTTTTGGGTCAGAACCCGGGCCATGATCCAGTAATGAATGCTTAATATCTGACCATTTGTTTTGTAGATGGAAATTTCAGCAGATTAGTTACCATCATATGGACATAAACAGTTTTCCATAACATTTTGTTTTTGTCGGGATGTCTGATAACTCAGACAGAAATGTCTTTGTACGGTCGCTGGGATATCGCAAGCTCAAACCAAGATGATGCCACAGCCATGTGCAGGAGCCAAATTGCTGTCGGGGAAGTGAGAGGAATGGCATTACTGTCTTCCTTGTCAATCAGAGCAACACCCGTCAATCATGTTCGTTGGTGAGCCAGTGCACGCCTCATACACAAGCTTGTGGATTTCTCCAATGTGTGCTGGCAAACGACTTAATTGGGAAGAAAATGGAGCCATCTATAGATTTATCTATTTCTGCAAAACAGGGGTGGAAATTTAAATCATGGTTCACTTCTTTCCTCCCTCGCTATTAACCAAAGGACTTCATACAAGCGCTTGCAGTAGATGACGCGCCCTTCGTCATCTTGATAGAGCTGCATTTCCACTGATCCTTCTTCACGATAACCGTGCCAATAATTCTCAGCTTGCCGACGAGTGATCAATTCCAGCCCACAATTGCTCAAACAGCGGCTATAAATAACGACAAATTTAGCATCGCCCATTAAATTGGACAGGTGCACGTCCAAGGGCAGCCAACCCAGCTGCCCACACTTGAAATCTCTCTCCAGTCATGTGGGCTATATCCTAATAAACCAGTCTGATTCAGTGCAGTTGCAGACCCATGCTAATTCCAGCATCTTTTCTACATTTTGTCCATCTCTCTGTGGAAGGACCCTTGCATTGATTACCGTGATTTAAAAGAGAGCAAGAACGAGCGCAACCCCCATGCCCACTCAAAGATCTTATCTAGTTGGTAGCAAACAAAAGACATGGAATATATCGGACCCATTTGTTTTCAATGTTTAGACGCAGAGCAGAACAAGTCATTCCCATTTCTCTGAGTCTGAGTAATCTCATCTCCAGCTATTTCTCTTCCATTTTCATCTTGTTCTTTCATCCTAAGAGTGGCGTGACCGAGGCAGAGGGTATATGGCTCTTTTTGCTTCACAGCATGTTTGAATTAGATGCTTTCTGTAGCACAAGAAGTTCATGGAGCTAATAAAAGTAATCTTAAGTGAAGGCAAGGCTAACATTGCGTCCTTGCAAGAATTTCTTAAATCGTACTGATGGAATCCAGTCATTTACAAGATGAAACCCAATCTGGACAAAAAAAGCTAAATGACAATGAAATAAAATCCTTCCAAACACTCTGTTATACAGAAAATAATGCATATTTTTATTATTAGGTGGTTTTTACTTATATTTTCAAAGTTGCAAAGCTGCTAAAATCCTTTCTACAGGTTTAAAAAGGCTTGGCACATCTATACATACTACATAACATTTACATAAACCAAACAGGTGTCTGCTTATATACATGACCTTATGGTATATAGTGCAGTACATTTAAATGCACAACACTTCCATGTTTACAGCTTCTCTGACACGAGTAATGTGTCGCTTTTCGCAGTACGACGCCCCCGAGAGAGAATTCAATACTCTTTTTTCCTTCAATTAAAAACATTTGAAAAAAGAATGCTAAGTATTTTTACGTTCCTCATGAGAAGTAGCACGTTGACCCCATGCTAATGTCAGGACTTTGTTATTGCTGACACAGTAAAAGTGTAGATGAACTCAATTCAGTAATCTCACCGATTGAGAGTCAGCTTTTGCTGTTAGCTCCTAAAAACAACAAAAGGAAGACCTTCTTTCCTCACCCACCATTTTCTAGCCACACTCAATGCCGGGTTACCAAGAAATCCAGCATTTAATCACTGGAGATGTTGGTGCACATGCTGGTATGATTTCAGATGAAGTAAAACTGGAGGGTTTTACACCTCCATGCAAAAATAAAACCACATCAGCACACATGAGACTGCAGTGACCTTGAACTTTGATCTATGACCTCCAAACTCTAACCACTTTATCCTTGAGTAAAGGTGAGCAATTGCGGAAAATTTGGGGAAAATGCTTTAAAGCGTTTTTGAGGCAAAATCTTTCCAGGCATTCTTGAGATGTTCACAAGAATAGTCTGGACAGACGCACGGACGGACAGCCCCTTACGAACAACATAATGCCTCCGGCCTTGGCTATCGGTGCCATCAGTGCAGAGCAATAAACATGCAAGTGCAGCTTTGCAATGGACAGTCTTAGCTCAGCTTTCTGGCAGGTAGGTTCTGGTCCTGGATGACCCCCTGCCTGGAACATTTCTGTTTTTCTTGTTTCCAATAAACCTGATAAAACTAATTCACTAAAGATCAGCTCTCCATGACTTGAAGAGGGTGAAATAGAGTAAAGAACACACCAAAATGTGCAGGGCAGGACCAGGTTTGGGAAGATCTGATGGTCAAATCGATGGCAGTATTAGCAAGCAAGTTGAGGCGGATCTGCTTGAGCGATGTATATGGATCGTGAGGTGAGGGACCTGGATGGACGGAAAGACTAAAGCTTCTTTCAGCAAAGCACTGGACACCAACTTGGGTTCACTTGTTTGCATAAGTGCATGTAGCAGCTTAAGCACGGTTTGCTTAGGAGCGCTACTGTATCATAGGGGCAAGGGTAATGGGAACAGACTTATCGACTAAATTATGCATGCCAACCAGAGCATGTCGAGCAGACTGAAGAATCCTGTGGGTTCACAAATGCAGGATTTTGAGCTGGGTGTCAGACGAACTCATCTGAAAACTTTCCTAACAAGCTTAGAAAGTTCAACCATCCTGATAGACGGCAGCCAAAAGAGCGCGAGGGACAGCAAGGGAGTGAAGGCAAAGGCGTAAGACGGTGCTAGAGCGGGACGCCGAAAGCACAGCACTGTCTTCATAAGTCAGGCTTCAGGAAAAAAAGAAGCGCAATGAGAAAGCAGGAGTGACGAGAGGAGCGAAACGAGTGCGGCAGTGAGAGTGGGGCTGTCAGACACCGACTCAAAGCCTACACAAGATGAAAGGCGGAAAAACAAGAAACGAGTGCAGGAGAAGGTGGAAATGGAGGATAACAGCAAATCTAGGCAAGTTTAAAAATATAATTAAATAAATGAATAAACAAACTTTGGGGTGTATATACAGCTTCATTATCACAAGCAGAAGCACCCCAGGACGGTCATGATCATTAAAAGCTTGCATGCTAACTAGATCTATCACCCACCGTCAGTTAAC
>JAOUQZ010000017.1:15347091-15364591 GCA_028564935.1 Neosilurus hyrtlii
AGAGAGAGAAAGAGAGAGAGAGAGAGAGAGCGCGGGATAGACAGACAGACGAAGAGGGAGACAAACAGACAGACGAACAGGGCGACATAAACAGACAGAGGTGCAAAGAGAGAGAGAGACAGACAGACAGACAGACAGAGAGGTGGAGAGGGAGACAGAAAGAGAGAGAGATACAGAGAGAAACGAAGAAAGAGGGAAAAGGAGAGAAACAGAGAGAGAGGGGGATAAAGTCAGAAGAGAGAGAGAAGGATGTGACTGGGTCGAGTCATTCAGGTTTAATCTCATCAGTTAAACGTGTTGCACAGTGATGTGGGATATTTCACATCATAAAGTAGGACAATATACACACCCTGCAGCCATGTCCTCCGTGTGTGTGTGTGTGTGTGTGTGTGTGTGTGTGTGTGTGTGTGTGTGTGGTCTTTGACCCAGCACTTTTAACGTGAGGACGTTAGGATGCTCCTGTACTCAGCTCTACACCGTTAGCACAACATAACACACCTCTCCGATTTTCACCGTAGCTATGGAAACTCTCGTCTCTTTTGGTGTTTAAATGAAGTTTGCGATTTTGGCACAGGAAAGCAAACTCTACATGTTTCCCATATCAAAGTACCAAAACACTGTTGCTAGGTGACAAGGAACTAGCCAAAGTCTCAGGCTAGCAATTCAGCTAGATAGCATGTAGCTGCCTACATCGGGAATGTCAACATTTCCCTCAGATGTGATGATAAAATGCTTTTTTAGATTTCTTCAACTCCAGTTACGCTTAGCATTTACCTCAACAATCAGCCACTGCTCTTGAACACAAAGCCAGAAACGTCTAAAGGTGTAAACAGTGCAAATCCTGACATATTTTTAGACTGACAATGAAATAAATTAGCTCTAAACCACCATGTTAGCTTCTGAAATGAGTTTACAGTGTAGCTAGCTATATACTCAACCTCTAATTATATAAAACTACAGCTAACTGGATAGTTTGTGTTTTGCTAATCTAATCTTTCATTGTACTGCCAAATAGTAATGTTAAAAGCTAGCGAAAGCCAGGTAAAAGCTAGCAGAAGCTAGTTAAAAGCTATCAGAAGCTGCTTAGAAGCTAGAAAAAGCTAGCAGAAGCTAGAAAAAGTTAGCAGAAGCTAGTTAAAAACTGGTTAAAAGCTATCAGAAGCTGCTTAAAAGCTAGAAAAGGCTAGCAGAAGCTAGAAAAAGCTAGTTAAAAGCTAGCAGAAGATAGTTAAAAGCTATCAGAAGCTGCTTAAAAGATAGAAAAAGCTAGCAGAAGCTAGAAAAAGCTGGCTAAAATCTAGCAGAAGCTAGTTAAAAATCTAGCAGAAGCTAGTTAAAGCTATAAGAAGCTGCTTGAAAGCTAGAAAAAGCTAATTAAAAGCTAACAGAAGCTAGTTAAAAGCTATCAGAAGCTGCTTAAATGCTAGAAAAAGCTGGTTAAAATCTAGCAGAAGCTAGTTAAAATCTAGCAGAAGCTAGTTAAAGCTATAAGAAGCTGCTTGAAAGCTAGAAAAAGCTAGCAGAAGCTAGAAAAAGCTAGCAGAAGCTAGAAAAAGCTAGCAGAAGCTAGAAAAAGCTAATTAAAAGCTAACAGAAGCTAGTTAAAAGCAATCAGAAGCTGCTTGAAAGCTAGAAAAGGCTAGTTAAGTTATTAGAAGCTGCTTAAATGCTAGAAAAAGCTAGCAGAAGCTAGAAAAAGCTAGTTAAAAGCTAGCAGAAGCTAGTTAAAAGCTATCAGTAGCTACTTAAAAGCTAGAAAAAGCTATCAGAAGCTAGAAAGAGCTAGTTAAAAGCTATCAGAAGCTAGTTAAAAGCTAGTTAAAAGCTATCAGAAACTAGTTAAAAGCTATCAGAAACTAGTTAAAAGCTAGTTAAAAGCTAGTTAAAAGCTATCAGAAGCTAGTTAAAAGCTATCAGAAGCTAGTTAAAAGCTATCAGAAGCTAGTTAAAAGCTAGAAAAAGCTAGTTAAAAGCTAGAAAAAGCTAGTTAAAAGCTAGCATATGCTAGTTAAAAGCTAGCAAAAGCACATTTTCAATCTGCAGTTGCAGTTCCCTTGATGAGGTTAATTATTTTCTCATAAACTTACATTCTTAAGTGTTTCATTCTTCTTTTACATCCTTCAGCAATTTATCACCAAAACAATTCAGCTTTTCTCATCACTTAGGTTCTAGCAATCGTTCCGTAACTAGCGTTGTAGTATTTAAAGAGCATTAAAACTGCATATTCATGTTTTTAATGACATCTGAGCACTCCTCTCTTTACATCCCAATCCTCTTATCGAAATATTCACTCCTCTCTCTCTCTTCCTGGTTTGGAGGGAAGCCATCCTGCTGCTATCTATAAAAGAGCACATGCTAAAAGAATCACACGGCAAAACACTGCCTGGAAGGTGTGTGAGAAAAAGGCGCAAGAGCAAAGTGTGTCAGGTATATAATAGAACGAAGAAGAAAAGGCGCGAACGGGAGTCCATTTGCTGCGAAACCACCTCCAGCGCTCAGACAATGTGGACGGGCTCGCCTCGGAGCCGTCATTCACACGCGCAGCGCTGGAACAAAAGGGCCTGGCCTGAAAATCAATATCCTCTCCAAGTGTGTGAAGCAAAGTGTGGAGGAGGACGATGATTGGAGTAGTAATCTATCAGACCCAACACAGTCCACACACCCCGCATTGGGGGACATGGCGCACTGGACATGTCTTAAGATGCATCAGTAAGAAGTGTACAAAAGCATTGGGCATGCACATTCTAACCAGATCAATAGGTAGATCGGTGGATCGATAGATATATCGAGATACTTCACAACATTTTGCAATGCACCTTTTTTCACGCTGGTCAAAGCTAAAAATGATACTGTGATATTTTTTGACATTTTCACGGTACCCTCAGGCTCCGTGGATGTCCCTGAACTGAATGGTCGCCTCGAGACCATCCGGCAACATTCACGGAGGCAAATTTTAATTATGCGATGTAAGGAAAAAAAGAACAGGACGGCATATCGGCGCGGCAGTTAGCACGTCCCCGTGAAAGCAAGAAAGTCCCCAGTTCTAGTCCCAGGCGTTTCTGTATTGTTGCATGGGTTGCCTCTGGGTACACTGGTTCTCTCCAACAGTCCAAAGACATGCAGATTAGACTAACCGTATGTTAAAAATTGCCCCGGGTGTGTGTGTGTGTGTGTGTGAGAATGGTTGTGTTGTTGTTGGCCCCGAGACGTTCTGGTGAGGAGCTCAGGGTGTATGCCGCCTTCACCTGGACCTTGCTGCAAGTAAGCAGTCGTTTTTTCCCCAGAAGTGACGTCAGCACATGTGTGGTGTTGGCGTCTCTTGTGGAGACAGTGAGACGTCACATTCTAGTGTCTCTGAGGACGAGAACGCTGCCAGAGAAGAGCATGACGGTGAATCCAAAATGGCTTACGCAGCTAACATTTTGCTGACTCGGCTTTCCTGTCGTCAGTTGGTTTAGGAACAATAATAAATGTTTTCCGCAATTTCTGCGCATGTTGTTTGTGCAGCTCAGCGCTGGACCATAATGTGTTATGATGCACGGGGTCAGCGACGTAGCCCAGCCAATCCAACACATTCGCAGCACTACCAGGCTGGAACAGTCAGTCAGAAAGCCAACATGTCCCTGAACACGCCTAGAGTCATAACACTCGCGTGCAATTTGAAATCTGGCATGGACTGATGTTGCCCGAAAGGACTGCTGATGTTAGGTGACTGTTTTAAATAGCTAATAACACGAATTCACCACAGGTACACCGTCACACACTACTGCAACACTAGCTCTACGTATCATGCTACATATATCACGTCATTTCGAGATACGATATTTTCGCAGAAGGTAAGGTTTAACTTCATTATCCACCCACGTGAGCACATGTACGGACGATCTGTCGACTCTAGTGGCAGCGTACGCGGCGCTACATCTGTCTATACTCATTTCTGAATTAAATACACCCATCATGATTGAAGTACAGCGTTTATAAAAAGGGCTTAAGTGCTTTAATCTTCTAACCGACAGCCGGACAATCAAAGTCTGATTGAAACCCTTAACGCACATAATCAAGGCTTCGGTCAATTCAGTACGAAGTGTATTCATTCCATAGAAAATAATTATGTGTCAGGACCTTTGGTATGAATTCATAAGTGCACCTCATTATAAAAATAAATAAAAAAATTAAGTGCTGCATTCATGTTACAGAACCAACTTGATTATTTTAAGCATCAAGGATGTGAAGGCGACATGGCGAGTGGCGAGCGATTGTCAAGGAACGTCCTTCGGAATACACGCTGAACTGAAACTATTAGAGAAATAGCCTGGGTCAGCAATCCTCTTTACATCTCTCCCTCGCTCTTTCTTTCTCTCGCGCTCTCCCTTCTCTCAATGGTTCGTGTTAAGAAGCATTTCCGGCCACCTTGCGGAGATGATCGGCCGGACGAACCACAAGCTGTTACAGGTTTAGAATGGATGTACCATATTGGCGATCGTGAGGGTCGGAATGCTAGCACCTCACCCGTCGTTTCCTTTTTTACTTCCTGCTTAAGGTTTACACATGTTACTGAGCTCATTGCAAAGTCTCGCCATTCTCTTTGTGTTCCATCGCTGTTGACCTGGACGGTGCGAAACCCCCAGGAGACTGAGGCAGGTGTTAGACGAACACCCTCACGGTCGGCTGCAGCTGCGTTAATATGCACTGCAGGTGTTAAATGAATGCTGGTGATTTTAAATGTTCTTCCCACTCCAGTACACTTTACTCAACCTTCCCCAAGGGCCCGGTCATTAAGTGAGGAGCAGAATAGGTGGCATATAAACAGCACAATAGGACGCAGCAAGCAATTACATGCTATTGGATAGATTATATGCAGTCTTTTGATTAGATTAGGACTTCATCACATGACTACTTCGACCCCTAAAATTCTAAAATCCATAACGATCCTAAAGGCACGACAATAGCAGGTCAACATGCAAGCTGTTCATCCATCTGCTCGCTCAAAAATATCTGCACAATAATAACGGAATATTATATAACAACTGAACGGCCATGTTCCTTCCATCCCATAATATAACCATTTACACAGCAGGTCATACACTGATCGTATATCACTGGGACACTTGAGAGAAGCCTCCTGCTACCTCATACAGCCTGCTTTACATTTCAAACACACACACACACACACACACACACACACACACACACAGTTTACATGAAGTGTGTGCAATTGAGGGGCGACGAGGTGGACGTGTCGGGGCACCAATATGCACCTTACACGCACTTTATCGCACTCACTGTAACCCATCACACTGATCAGACACGATATAACTGCATTACATCAACTATGACCACATCAGGCCAGAAGACAGCTCGGATAAATTAAAAAGACACACACACACACGCACGCACCAGTGCGACAACATAAATCATTTTCTCTTGGCGCCATAAACATCCCGGTTTGAACGTCACGCTGTGACACCACAACCATGCCACTTACGTCTAGCTGACCCTTCAGCTCTCTGATACGGGCGGAGTCCTGAGAGAGCTCCTCCCTTTGGGAGGCGTCGGCCAAGACGTTGACGGTGGTCTCTGCCTCCTGCAGCCATTTGAGGAAGCCCTCGAGTTCCCTGAGAGACACCTGCAGGCCTTTCAGCTCCGAGTCAAGAACCGCCTGACGATCTGACGCCCTGAGAACGCACGGCACGATTAACACCATTAACACCCACCCACACACACCCACACACCCACATGACAACAATTATTCAAAATAATGAAAAAGGGAAGGGAAGAAATGGGGGGAAAAAAGAAAAGAAGGATAGGGAAATGGAAGGAAAGAAAAGAAAAAAAAGGAAGAGAAGGAAAAGAAAAAATGAAAAGGGAAGGAAAGAAAAAGAACAGAAGGGAAGGAATAAAAAAAGGAAAAAAGAAAAGTGAAGATAAGTATGAATGGGAAAGGAAGTAAAAGGGAAGTCAAAAAGGAAACAAAGGAAAAAGGGGAAGATAAAAGAAAGAAAAGGGGGAAAAGGGTAGAAAAGGAAAAAGGGAAAAAAAACAGAAGGAAAGGAAAAAAAGAGAAGAAAAAAACGAAGGGAAAAAAGGAAAAGAAAAAAAGGGAAGGAAAGGAAGTAAAGGGGAAGGTAAAGAAAGATATTAGGAAGAGAAGGAAGAGGGGAAAAAAGGGAAGGAAGATGAACTAAAGTGATGGGAGGGAAATGAAAAAGGAAAGGAAAATGATGGAAGGAAGTGAAGGAAAATAAACAGCAGGAAGTGGAAAAGAAAGGTAAAGGGGGGAGGGGCAGAAGGATAATAAAGGAAGAGATTGATGTCGTGGGAAAATTATTCATTCAGGAAATAAAAACAAAAATATAAAAAGAATGTGTCTGTTTGGGTGTGAACAATTATCTGTGTGTGTGTCTGAAGGTGGTGCTCAGATCTCATTGGCAGCTTTGCATGTTTGATGTCATGCAGTGTGTGTGTGTGTGTGTTTGTGGGTGTGTGTACCTGTTATTGATGGCGTTCCAGGACATGACGGTTTTGTCCATCACCTCTTTGACCCTGCGTGTGTCATCCATGGCGTAATCCTGCAGAAGCTGATTGCAGAGCTCGTTAAACTCCGCCACGGTCACATGCTCGCGGCTCAGGTCCTGCAGGAAGGCCTGGACAGGAAAAGGAGGAGGGGAAAAATCATTTTGCTCTTCTGCACTTAATAAAAAAATGGGGAGAGAAAAAAAGAAAACAGTATTGATCAAACATCTGAGCCAAAGAGCGCATCAGAACGCTTCGAGGGCATGACAACGGGAGTGCGTTTGCAGTGAGCACGCTCAATACAAGTACAATATAATCTGTGAAACTCTGCTAAAACATTGTGATCCTTTTACAGCCATTGAATGATCTGATAAACATACAGCAAGAGCGTCGGGCCAAGCTTCAAAAAAACAAGTGGAACTGGAGCGCCTCCAACAGGAAAATCCCGGGATTAAAATCTAAACAGTCATGTCAGCACCCCCTCACTGAGACGTGAAAGAACTGAGAACTGAGACTGAGAACTGTGGGTGTGGCTAAATATTCTAATGAGGTGTGTGCCAGATGAGGTGTGTGCCCTGATGATCTCACCTTGTTGTCGCTGATCTGTTTGGTGAGCGGATCACGGTTCATCTGGAGCAGGTTATGCAAACGCGCCTCGTTCTGACCAATCAGAGCCTTCACCCGGGCCCACTGGTCCTGCCACTGGTCACTGTGCGTGGTCATGTGATCCAGCTGCAGGAGCCGCGTCTCCACGCCGTGCTGCGTGCTGTCCCATTGGCTGCGCACTTTCTCCACTGGCGACCGAACACAAACCCCAAATCCGTCAATTTCAATACTTAGTTTTGTTTGGGTTTTTAAACAAATATACTTGTAAAATATTTTGTCAAAGTTTAAAGACATAAAAGTAAAACTTTTTTTGTGTTAAGGAGGAAAGAAATAGAGAAAAAAAAAGAAGAAGAGGGAGAAGGAGAGGAAAAAGTAGGAGGAATGGAGGAAAAGAGAAGAAAGAGGAAGCGGAGGGAGAAAAGGAGAAGGAGAAAGAAGAAGAAGATGAAAAAGAAGTAGTAGGAGGAGGAACAGAGAAGAAGGAGGAGGACGAGGGAGAGGAGAATGAGAAGGGGGTAAGGGAGGAGGAGGAAAAGAAGGTGGAGGAGGAGGAAAAGAAGGTGGCAGCTGAGAAGGAGGAGACAATAGAAGAAGGAGACAGAAGAAGGAGGAGGAGAGAGAAGATGAAGAAGAACAGGAAGAGGAAGAAGAAGGAGGACGAGACCGAAGAAAAGGAGAAAGAAGATTAAAAAGAAAAGAGTAGGAGGAGAAGGTAAAGAGAAGGAGGAGGAGGGGGATAGAGGGGAAGAAGGAGGAAAAAGAAGGATGAAGAAGAAGGAGGTAAAGGGAAGCGAAATAAACGAAGGATTGGGAAGAATAAAAAGCAAGAAGAAGCAAAAAAAATCTACAATAAAAAAAGGGAATCATGAATAGAAAAGAAGCGATTACAAAACAGCAGGAGGAAAAAAAGATATGAAGGGCGACAGGAGGAGGAAGAACTGGGAAGAAGTAACAAGAAGAAAGAAAGAAAGAAAACAGATAAAAAGCAGATGAAGGTAGAACGACACACACGTTTCTCTGTGATGGAGGTGCGAACGTCCACGTCAGACGTTTTGTTCTTGATGTTCTGAGCCTGAGTGAAAATCTCCTCCAGCTGAGGATGCCTCTGCTCCAGATCACCTTTAGTTACCTACACACACACACACACACACACACACACACCAATAAACCCCAATACACACCAATACACACCTGTCCCTTATGAAAACAATAGCTGCAGACACAACCACATGTGTATTCACGCAAACACACACACCTCCAGGCGTCCGATGGTGGTCCGGATCTCATCAGTGTCGCCCACGGTAACGATGCTGGACTTGAGCATCTGCTGAATGAGTTGCAGCCAGTCGGCCAGCTCTGTGGCCCGGTCACTCACACATGCTGCGCTGAGAGGAGCCTCGCCCAGTAACACTGACCTCTGAACCTCAGTACTCACTGACACACACACACAGGCCAGTTAAGACAACATGTGTGTTTTTATGTGTGTGCATATGTGTGTGTGTGTTTGGTCACTAACCTGGAGACAATGCTTGCTGGCTGATCTGATGTGTCCATAGTGACCGATGCATTTGCGTCCTCTCCTTCAATCCAAGCTCCAGAACTTTCCAGTCTGCTGCCAACTGCTCCATATTACTCTAAACACACACACACAGATTCACCTTAGTCTTGTATGGTTCATATCATTTCTCATTGGCCCATTTTATTTTGTATTCATTACTTTAAGGAGTTCCGCAAGGTTCTGTGCTTGGTCCCCTAATTTCTCCCAATTACCAAATCTACTCTCCTCTCTGTTTTCTCATGGTTCAGTTCTCATTTTTGATTTGCCGGGTGCTGATTTGTTTTCTATTATCCATAATTTTTTATTTTGAGTACTTAAGTGTACATAAACGTATCAGTACGGCAACAGGAGGTGCACTACGAGGACCCAGATGACGTACTCAAAACATTCAGCAGGTTTGAAATGCTAAACTTTGAATTCTTCAAGATTGATGGCTGCAATCTCAGCTACGTTGCGTAAGTGAGTGGACCATGAACCTGCTTCCAGGCAGTTAGGACGAAGGACGGTTTGTCACAGACAGGACCCGAAAAGTCAGCTGATGGTCAAACCTGTAAAAACGGATCGTCATTTCCTGTAAACCGTGACACTTGCTAAGACAGCACTACTCTCGCACATGGGAGTGTCCTCACATCGAACTGAGACACAGCTGATGTCTGCTCTAACACAGCATAAATAATAATAAATGGAACTGACTTGCGTCATGGACATTACATGCAAACAGAACAGAAGCTTAACAATTTAAAACTAAAAGCATTCAGAGGGTGCAAACCTCCGCCAAGCAGAACAGAAAGTACACAGCTAGTAAGTTTATACACATGTAGCGGGAGCGGGCAGTAGAAAAATGCGGAAGAAAAAAAAAGGACCTCGACTGGAACCCTGAGGGACACCATATAGAATTCCACCCTATACCTTCTTGCCATCTTTTATTTTTATTGTGGATATAAAGTATACTAAGTGAGAAAAAAATACAACATTAAAAGTTGAATATCAGACCTTTTCCTGAGGGAACAGCTGCTGCTTCCTGTGTAGCTCAGCAGTGCTTGTGAGCAGCTCGTCCAGCTCTTTCCTTCGTTCCCGAACAGCTGACTCCAGAGCCTGAACAACAAGATGAACACGTGTACCACTCACAAACTTCTAAGTATTAATAAAAGGAGTTTATTTGGAAATCAGTCGCTTGCTTCTTTAGATGCTAAATGTATCCTGCCACAAACTTCCGCCGGTTTTTGCTTACGTGGTTTCGGATTCCTTGAAGGTTCTTCATATGAAAATCAAGTCAGTTCTCACTTTTAAATGTGAGTTTTACAAGAAAGTATAGGAACAACACCTACGCTATGAGGCGGCCATCTTGGACAGCCAGACGTGCCGTTGTAACCGGAATCGTAGCTCACCTGGGCTTCGGTAAGCGACAGCTCGGTGGGTTGTTGAGAGCTGTTAAGATGGACCCAGTCGCTTAAGTGGTTCACCCGTTCCTGGAAGTGCAGCCTGGTTTCCACCTCTCGGACCTTCTCTAATAACTCCTGCGTCACCTACAGATGAAGAGAAAGACGAGAAACGACACTGAGTTGGACGTAACGCTTTCAAAACTAGCAAGCGAGACCTTTCCTTGCTGTAAATAAGGAATAAAAACACTCAGCGCTGTAGTGATATGGGAAATAAATCAGACGGAGTGCTAAGATGAAACCCCAAACCTCACGAGCACACGAGTGTTTCATACCGCTTATACTGCAAAATAACTCGATCCCTTCTGTCCAATCAGAAAGCACTACAGTGAAACATGCTCCCTTTACTCCTGAATGAACTTTCTAATGTTTAGCCGTGACAGGGAGACGTGTTAAACGTGAGCGAGTGTTACTTTGTTCCAGGTCAGGTTGATGCTCCGGAGTTTGGAGGTGTGCACTTCTTTCTCAGGAGGCTTCAGGTGGGAACTGCTGAGGATCTGAGGTCCGTTTCTGTTGAGCCAAACCAAACTCTCGTTCTGCAAATCCATCTCCTCCGCCAAAGCCTGACCGAGAGAGAGAGAGAGACAGAGAGAGAGAGAGAGAGAGAGAGAGAGAGAGAGAGAGAGAGAGAGACAGAGAAAAGAGAGAGGATAGAGTGAGGGAAAGAAAAAAGAGAAAGGAGAGAGAGAGAGAGAGAAGAGAGAGGATAGAGTGAGAGAAAGAAAAGAGAGAGAGAAAGATAAGGGGAAAGGAGAGAGAGAGACAGCAAGAGAGAGAAAGAGAAGAGGAGAGAGAGAGAGGATGAGAGAGAGACAGAGAAAAGACAGAGGATAGAATGAGATAAAGAAAAGAGAGAAAGGAGAGAGAGAGAGAGAGACAGAGAAAAAGGAGAGGATAGAGTGAGAGAAAGAAAAGAGAGAAATGAGAGAGAGAGAGAGAGAAAAGAGAGAGGATAGAGTGAGAGAAAGAAAAGAGAGAGAGAAAGAAAAGAGAGAAAGGAGAGAGAGATAGCAAGAGAGAGATAGTGAGCAAGAGAGCGAAAGAGAAGGGGATAGAAAGTGCGAGACAGAGAGAAATGATAAAGTAATAAACGATGAGAAAGTTAGCGGTTTGCAAAAATCCAAAAGGTGAGAACACAGAAACGCTCTTGGTGAGCCCGGACTTGAACCCTGGACGTTTTTGATATGAGGCGGACGTGCTAACCAGTACGCCGCCATACCGCCGGGCTTAGTTTTAGCTAATTATATTATCCTGTCAGTTGATGTGCAGAAGTGACAGCAGTGCCATGAAGTTTTATGACGTCTCACCTTCAGCTCTCGCATGTTTTGTTCAGGAGCGGTCGTAGGTAGCTTCGCCACAGCTGCCTCGGTCTGCTCTAACCAATGAACCAAACCAGCACTGCGCTGCACCACTTCCGAAACAGAGGGCTCGCCAACCGTTAGCCTAAACACACACACACACAGGATAATTCCCTTATTCTGGTTTTTATAACAATCAATGAGGAGTTATTATGAATTCATACAAAACATTTCAAACATTTAGCGTTTTCACAGCCCCACATGATCACAACAGGAAGTGACACGGCTCCATGACCCTCGGGTCCGTCAAAAACCTCCAGCTGCATTTGCTTCCACCAGTTACTCGTAGCGTTCTGGTTGTTACCTGCGGCGGCGCTCGGCGATCCGTGTGTGTATGATCGCACAGCGCTTTGTGAGGTTGTCCAGCTTGTCCTGGAGCAGAGGACCATCCGGAGAAGACAGCTGTGCGGTGATGTCCTCTCCTGATCGGATCAGGTCTGCCAGCACGGTCTCGTGAGACGTCAGGCCTTCCTCTAGCTCCTGAGACCAATAAACACACACACACACACACACAGTGATCACTTGATCACACTCATTAACACAAAAACCTCATGCTTTATTGTGTCTTCTTTGTTTGTTCTTCTGTTTTAGGCTAATTAGCGCACATTAGCATAATGCTGAGAACAAACAGAGCATTAGCTCTCTCCTGAAACGAGCGCCCTCATTACATTTGCATCATGGACGCCAATAACTCTCAACGTAGTCCAGATACCAACAATCATTTTCATTTCACAAGTGGGTGACAGGATACATGCTCGTCCGAACTGATGCTAATTTATATTGATAAACGCTCTTTATCTCTGTGGGGTTATGCGAGCATTTCAATGCAGAATCCCGATTTTGGAAAGAAGAACAAACAAACACATCCTATTTTTAGAATCAGTGCCTCCAGTTTTGACCTTTGACCTTGTTACCGACCTCTTGTTGGGCACGAGCACGCTCCGGGTCTCTGTCAGGGCCGGGATCATCAGCTAGAGCTTGTTCTGTGTCGCCCAGCCACTGAGACAGGTCATTCATGTCGCAGTGAAACTGCCTCCATTCCTCAACGGCACGGTCAAAAGACCTACACAACACACACACACACACACACACACACACACAGTTTGATCCGTTTCATCCACATGCTTGGGGTCGACAGTCACCTCGGTTTACATCCCCATTAAAAGCAGAGCAAGGCGAAGATGTCAGATATGCCACGATTATTCCTCGTCACGCGTTTAATAGATGCAACACTTTCAGAAAAGAAATCATGCCGAGACACCATTACGCTCATTAGCATGTCGTTATCCGTGATATTCAGCGACCCGGGCTCGGTTTAAAATTTCAGAAGTGATAAAAGGCCCACTGCGATCGCTGAATATTAATGAAAACCCCGAAGCACCCGAGCGCATATATTGAAGGGGGGAAAAAAGGCAGAAGTTAAAGTTAAAAGGAAAAAGGTTGGTGGCAGTGGCGGGTCATGTGACTAACACCAGGACTGAAAACTCACTGGACTTCGGCTTTCTTATTCAGCATTTCCCTTCCCAATTAGGATCGTCATCGGTATTAAAGCTGGGATTGGTAGTTGGAAAGCTAGCAAAATATCAAAGTAGCATCATGTTTTTGAAGGCTTCCGTTAAACCCTCCCCTGCCCCTTTAAAAGCCACGCCCAACCCCACCCCCACCCTTCCACACACATGAGCTCCACACTGACTTCTGCATAGCAGGTTCACACACAAGCAACAAAACATGGGTGCATTTGATTGGATATTTCCCAGAGGACCATGAGGCAGTGATTGGTTGGCGTTTATTGCAGGATTACAGCAGCCACATTTCTAAGATCTCATGTTATGAATCACTGCCGGGGTGTAAAGACAATTTCAACCAATATAACAGTTAAAATTACCAACCCCTGCTTTAATCTCTCATTCACTCATTTGCCAAACCTCTTCATTCTACTAGAGTCGCGGGGAGGCTGGAGCCGGTCTCAGTCAACACAGGGCAGTGTAAGGCGGGGTACACCACGAACAGCTCGCCAGTCTACCGCTATGCCAACACACAACCATTACTCACTCACACTCGCACCTAGAGGCAATTAGGAACAGCCAGTTAGTCTAATGTGCATGTCTTTGGACTCTAGGAGGAAACCGGAATTCCCCGAGGAAGCCCAGCAAGCTCAGAGAGAAAATGCAAACTCCACGCAGAGACGTCCTCGCCGAGCCCGGGACCATATTTATCGATTTGTTTATTTTTTAAACATAAAGAGGTACTCAGTGCTATTTCTGATAGCAAGGATGAGTAAACGTCGTCATCTCACCCTTTGCGCTGGCTGTACATGCGGTTAACTCGGTCCCACTCGGCGTTCATCTGAGTCAGCGCATCACCTATCTGCTCCACTTCCTGCCTGGAGGCATCCTGGATCACATCAGGTTGACGTTCGTTTAAGGCAGTTACATGATCGCCGACACGCTCCAAACTCTCCTTTATGTTCTGCATAGAGACATAATAAAGAAAGAAAGAAACAAACAAACAAACACATTTCCATTAGACCATTCATTATAACTTACAGAGCTGCAGTATTTAATTGTTTTTTTTTAAGAATAAAAGAATAAGAGCTGGAGCACACTCAAAGTGTAAGGTACCTTCGCCAAGCACAAATGGATTATTATTACTTGGCATATTAATAATGAAATGTCTCCCCCTAGTGGACGACTGGTGAACATTTTGCTCCACATTAAAGAATAGGCCTTTTTCAGGGTTGCAGCATTTTTTTAACATGATCCCATGTACGGATTACGTCCAAAATTTAATGGCGTACTACCTGTACCACACCCTACTCTCAAAAAAACATTTCATCCAAATAGGTGGATAATTTTTTGAGTTATGCTGCAGGAAAAATACTCTAAAGGAAGTAATAATGAATAAATCTAATCTAATCTTTAATGGTGAATAATCTTGAATTTGGCACTCAGGGCTTATGAACGTAATTTATTTCCTATGCTTTAGATGACTCAGAGCAGATTCAGAATCTGGGACATTTTTTAAAGGATTCTTCAACATCGTGAGAACGATTGTCAAATCACAGTAGGCCCAGCAGGGGGTTTAACAAATAGTCGGGAAAACAAACAAACAAAAAAAAACAGCGACAACACCCATCAAGTGTTGCCTTCCCTATCACATGACCACCACCAACCAGGGAGGGGCGTAAACATGCACATGCCCCCTCCGTGACATGCAATGCCCGCCACCCACCCTTTTTCAAACTGCTGCGCATGTGTATTTTAGGGGCGGTCTAACACACCCGGAGGAAAATCGCTATCTGCCCCATCGTACGAATGAGCTCACAGACGCCTGTGATTGGCTGGTGATCGGTGTGAGTGACAGAGAAGTGAGCGTATGCCGTCCCTCCCTCCCATGAGAGCTCGGCCAAATAGCTCCCATGGACTCCCGGACACGAATGGCTGCGACATCAATCCAGATTCGACTTTGCGATCTCCGGGTTGATAGTCGCGCACCTTGTCGACGCGCCACTCGGGAGCCTACAGCGGCAACATCTAAGAAACATTATGACAGCTGCTCTAAAACTCAAGTGCTGCTTTGAGTTACTGTGGAAACTTAAACTAGGAATTAAAAGTTGTAGTTTTTCCCACTCACAGATCATCACCCATTGGTGCAACATGCTCAGGGATGAACTGGAGTTGTGCCGAAACTTCAACACAGCGCCTTAACTTAATAAAAATCAATTTATGCAATAAAATTTGAATAAAATTCATTTTTAACCCTCTTTACCCTCAGCATGTCCTCCTGGCTGGAGAAATCCTCGAACAGGCCGCCACTGAGTTCCGACGAGTTGAGCAGAAGCTCGTTGTCGGCCATGGCCAGCAGGACTTTGTTGACGTCTAGCAGGAAGGTGGACGGTGACAGAGATTTGCGCTGCTCTTCCTGATGGACATGTGACGATAAGGAGGGGGCGGAGTCAAAAGAAACGTCTCCGACTCGACGGGTTCTGATGATGTGTAGCTCCTGAGAAAGATGAGGACGGAAGGAAAGACATCCGGATTGTAACAGAGGGTCGGCAATAATGGAAGTGTTATAGTACGGAGTTATGTGGATTTTTATGCAAATGAGGTACGGATGCTTGATTTTGAGTGGTCAGAAGGCATTAAACGCTAAAGCAAACCTCAGATACAGAATATATCGGCGAGGGCGTTTCTGTGTGGAGCTTGCATGTTCTCCTCGTGCTTGTGTGGGCTTCCTCCGGGTACTCCGGTTTTCTCCCACAGTCCAAAGACATGCACAGTAGGATAACTGGCTGTTCCAAATTGCCCCTAGGTGTGAGTGTGAACGGTTGTGTGTGTGTTGGCCATGTGATGGTCTGAAAAGTTGTTCAGGGTGTACCCCACCTTCACCATGTGTCGGCTGAGACAGGCTCCAGTTTTCTCGCTACCCTAACAGGAGTAAGCAGTTTGGCAAACTACTGAGTGTGTATGTGTATGTGTATGTGTGTGTGTGTGTGTGTGTGTGTGTGTGTGTGTGTGTACCCTGTAACGAGTGTGTAGTAGCTGTAGTTTTAAGCGAATCTCGTCTCTTTTCTCATCCGACGCAGACTGGATCTGCTCTTCTCCTCTTCTCAACACCTCCTCAACACGAGCCATCTCTTCATCCAGCTAAAACGCGTGCACACACACACACAATTTTTTCAAAACTAATTACTAATTTTGTCTAAAAATCAAAGACAATCTCATTACAGAACATGAGTAAGTATTAATGAGACACTTGAGTACTCATAAAAGTAAGAGCCAATCAAGTCCCTATATGCAAATTCATGCAAACGAAGACTGGCCTAGGGTATTCCTAATATGCATATTCATAATAATAATAATAATTAGATAATAATGAATAGTGCGTCCTGCTACAAAGTAAAGGAAATGACACTGTGTATGCGCAGGTACCTTGTCCTCGTCAGGCGTGTGTGCAGGTTCCTGCGGTTCCAGCGAACTTAGAGTTTTCTCCAAGTCCGCCTCGAACTCCTGCAGCTCAGCCAAGAATGAAGGAGAAGCAGTTTCCTTCGCCGCCTCCTTCACCACTTCGTCCTGCTGCACCTCTACGTTACCACACTCCAGACCCACAGAACACTGTGCGGAATATACAACATGAACACAAAACAACAAAAACTCATTAGAAAAAATGGCGTGACATTATGGATATATATATATATATATATGCAATTTCAAGCCCCGCCCACATCACTCACTGCACGTCGTCACATCTCATGACGGTCTTTGTGACCACATATTAGGATTTAACAAGCCATTTATGCAAAGGGTCTTTCTACATCTCCAGGAGGTAAACATGGCCATGATAGGGCTCGACCGATTATCAGTCTAGACGATTATCACAACCGATATTTTGCAGATTGCTGATTATCAATATCATTATTTTTTAATCTTACTGTGATGCAATTAATTAATTGTACTAGTTGGCACCAAACTGTAGTGTTAAGCAATGCCGGCACTACCTAACCGGTTACACGTCATTCATGAGTAACAACCTCTTACATATTAAGGTCTCTGTACGACAGTGCGGCTAAATACTGGTCTCAATATCGATTACTGATTTCTTGATAAGTAAAAATCGATTTAAATATCAGCTCTCTAAAAATTAGAACTACTGCCTGGCGGTTGTACAGTTATACCTCCACCTGTTAAGCCTGTAGTCACCCTGACCTTTGACCACCAACCAGGGTGAACATTTGAACAGACTTCAAAGAAATCCCTTTAAGACTTCTGGAGACGTCATGTTGACCAAAAGTGACGGGCGGAAGTCCAGAGAGTGCATTACCTGAGCGGTTTTGATGTGTTGCGCCACCTTGAGGAAGTTGCGATTCAGGTCTTCCAGTTTGGGCTCCACCACGTCTCTGCACGCAGGCTCCCTGCTGGTCATCAGGATAACGGCTTGATCGCGGGCGCCGTCAACCCTTGCTCTCATAGAGTCCAGTTCACTCAGGACAGCCTGCGGCGAGTTGGAGCGAAAGAAAGAGACGGGTT
>JAOUQZ010000017.1:15368768-15380155 GCA_028564935.1 Neosilurus hyrtlii
ACATTACACACAACAGCGCCACACCATCTACAGCACGTACGACACGTTATAACCCTGTTATTACATTACACACAACACCGCCACACCATCTACTGCACGTACGACATGTTATAACCCTGTTATTACATTACACACAACAGCGCCACACCATCTACAGCACGTACGACACGTTATAACCCTGTTATTACATTACACACAACAGCGCCACACCATCTACAGCACAGGCAACACGTTATAACCCTGTTATTACATTACACACAACACCGCCACACCATCTACTGCAAGTACGACACGTTATAAACCTGTTATTACATTACACACAACACCGCCACACCATCTACTGCAAGTACGACACGTTATAAACCTGTTATTACATTACACACAACAGCGCCACACCATCTACAGCACGTACGACACGTTATAAACCTGTTATTACATTACACACTACACCAACAGACCTCCTACTGCATAGCCATGTTATAACCCTGTCATTACACTTCATATTACATCACGGATGACGTTATAATGCTGTTATTATTATACTACATACTATACCACCACACCTTCTGCATACACACTACACCATGGATGACGTTATAACCCTGTTAATACACTACAGTATAAATGTTATTAACCAGGTGTAACACTACATGCCTCATTTGTGTGTGTGTGTGTGTGTGTGTGTGTGTTACCTCCAGCGTGTGACACTTGCTCTTGAAGCGGTCACACAGTTTGTGGTAGTTCTGCAGAACCCCACCTAACTCGTTGCTCAGGTCCTGACCCCCAGGAGGCGCCTTATTCATCAAGACGTTAATGCTGTCCTTCAAAATCTTCACACGTACCTCCTTCTGTAGCACGTCCTCCTTGGCTCTCTTACACACACAAACACACACACAATTTAATGAGGATCTGGATATTTATAGCTGCCATAACGCTTCATAATACCAGGATCAACATTATATGCAGCTGTAAATAGTAATAAAGTTTGTTTTTAATGAATTGCTGTTATATAACGGGAATAAAACAGTTCAGGCTGTGCTTGTATATGAAATTAACCGACTCCATGGTGGTAACAGTAACTCCATTTCTCATGGGTACCTTCATCTCCTGCAGCGCCTCCTCCAGCTCCTCAGGAGTCTTGTACTCAAAATCCCTCATGAGGAACTCCTCGTCCACCTGCGCCATCCACTCTCGCATCTCCGCCAAGTCTTTCTTCAGGTTCAACACTTTCTCCTGACTTTCAGTCACACGTTCCTGCTGCTGCTGCAACTGCACGCACACACACACACACACACACACACACACACACACACACACACACACACGCACACACATTACCACAAATACTTCACACTCTAAACAGCAAGTCATGTTACTTTCAGTCACGTTCTACACCACGAGGTAAAGAATTCCTGCTCCTCACCTGCTTGCTCAGTGCATCCCAGCGTCTCTGTTTCTCATCTAGCTCCTTCTGCCCCCATGTGGCCAGGCCCGGTACTGCGTTCTGTTGCACAGCTGTTACAATCCCAGTCAGCTGCTTCAGAGACGACTCCACCGCCTCCATCTCCCCCACATACTCCTAAACAAGAAGAGAGAGGGGTGCAAATTCGGCTTATTCAGTGCACGAAAATAAAAGGTGCAGCTAAAGCTAGCAAGCTAGTTGAGAGAAGTGAACCTAGCAATAGCCATGTTCCCTGTTTACTCTTGATATGATAATGTTCGATGAACAAGATACTGAGGGTGTTGGAGATGACAACGACCCATCAGGCAGTGCGCATTCATGCATGGCTTTTAGAGAGGGCTGAAGGAACGGGCGGGAGCTGTTGCTTGGCTACTCTCAAGATCACACTTACTGTTGCTGGTTTCTCCAAAATGACCTACCCTGCCTTTAAGATATCTCAAAATCTACCGTGCATTCTGAAAGCAGTTTGACCTCTGACCTTGCACTGGTTAAGCTCTTCCTGTAGATTATCGGCATGGTTGACAGGGCTGGAGTCCTCCGAAAGCAGCTCCTGCACGGCGTCCAGCCAGCGGCTCACCTCCTCATTGGGAACCTGCGCAAGAAAAGACCTTCAAAACCTAATCAGGGGATTAAAATAAGCCAGCACAAGATGACAAAACAACTCAGCAATGGAGACAAAAAAGTAAATGATTAAGGACCTGTGAGTCTTTCATGCTACCCAGAATGCACTGCAGCATGCTGAGCTGGTCTGCAGCTGTGGTGGAAAGTTGAGTCCAGCGCTGGAGTTCCTGTGGGTCCAATCCAGCCTGCTCCGGCTGCTGCTCGATCTCTGCACACAGAGCCTACAGGAGAACGGAGCCATCAATCAATCCATCAATCAAATCAGCTATTAGCATTACCCATGCTCCATATGTTTACTACCCACAATGCTACGCAGCAACGTACAACGCTTGCAAACACAAGGATGAACAATCCAGTCTTTTTTTATTTTTAAGTTCAGAGATCCTGCATCCTGCCTGCAGTCATGAAATTTTCAACAGCACCCCCTGCAGTACGGGAGCGCACCAGTATACGAGCTCGAAAGCTCCCGACGGTGGTTTGATATATATACATATATATAAATATTTTTTACAACCATTTCATCCATAGCCTGGAGTATCATCACATGGTCTTGATTTAAAACATTTGTGCGTGTGAACAGAGAGTTGGCCCCAAACTTTATATAAAAAAAGAAGAGCTGCTCTGTTCATGGAGTTACTAATTACACAGCAGCCTGTGGTCACAAGACCAACATTAGAAAGCGCTGATGACTTTCACGTCCCTGGAGTTTTAACGGTGTTATTTTTAGACTCGGTGTGGAAAGTTCTACAATTAGAAGCATGAGGGGAAATTCCCAAATTACATGCCAACCTGCACGCTACCCTCTGTCTCAGATATAAAAATAAAGATTTTAGAGACAGTGTGCCGTGTAACTCCTGGCTTTTACCAAATCCGTGATATTATTATATAGATTTAGGCACTGCCTAAAGACAGAGCTTCTGACAGATATCTCTACTCACAGGCTTCCAAAGCTGGCGTTATAAGAGCAGTATTTAAAAAATTTGGGAAATAAATAAATCCCAGATAAACTACGGTCCGAAGCAAAGGAAGGAAACATGCTGATTTCTACATTACTTTGGATCACCTGTCTTGTTAATTTAATAATCCGTTTAACAAGTTCATGTTCCGTGTTGCTGTTAACGTTCGGTGCTGTTTTTCCTCGATGAAAAGACTGTCTGCATACTTGGTGGTGCATGAGCCTCTATTTCTTGGGCTTCGGTGTGTTTATTGCACGAGTCTCAGCAGTGGTGTATGAGCCTCTAATTTTTTCAGTATTATTTTTGTATTTATGCCTCAGGACTTCATATTTCTTTAATCTGATTGGTTGAGTGCTGATTATTACTGTTCCATTTATCTCTGTTGAAGCTGGGAAGGATGTCATACGGAGGAGTCTGCGGCTATAATTATCATGAAATAAAAAGTGTTTCAAGACACACACACACACACACACACACACACACACACACACACACACCTGAGCCTTTTCCACAGCCTTCTCAGTGGAAGGCAAGTCTGTAACGTCAGCAGTGAGATCCAAAACTCTGGACTCAAGTTTGGTCCGAATGTCGGTGCTTTTCTCAACCTGCTGCAGTCTCTTCAGAGCTGAGAAAAAAAGAGAAAATGGAGAGAAATCATGTAAGAAAACGCAGGACTGGGAGTGTACTGATTTTGGGGTTTTGATCGAGCGGGGGTGACCCTGTGTGTCTTTATGTTTTTGCGTTGTCTGAGTGTGTGAATTTGTTTGGGTTCACAGAAAGTGTGTGTGTGTGTGGCGGCAACCACGCCTCGCCATGATTCTAACCACACCCTACCCCATCCACAATTACAACCCACCCCTAGAACACCTCACCCCAACCTTAACCACGCCCCATCCCACCTTAACAACACCTCACCCCACCCACAACCTCAACCACATCATACTCCACCTACAACTACAGCCCATCCCACCCCTAACACCTCACCCCACCCACGACTACACTCCACCACAATCCTAAGTACACCTCGCCACATCCACAACCACAACCCACTCTAACTACACCTCACCACACCCCAGTTACAACCACAACCTCAACCACACCTGCTACATCCACAACAGCCCATTCCTAAAACACCTCACCCCACCCTCAACCACACTTCACCACAAACCTAACCACACCCCATCCATAACCCACTCTAACTATACCCCACCCACAACCACAGCCCACCCTAACCACAACCGCACCATGCTATATCTACAACCCCATCCCATCCCTAAAACACCTCATCCCAGCCAAACCAAAACCCACCCTAACCCCAACCTCAACCTCACCATACTCCACAGCCCATCCCACCCATAAAACGCCTCACCCCACACTCAACCACACTCCACCACAAACCTAACCACACCTCGGCCTATCCACAACCATCACACCACACCCACAACCTCAACCATGGCCCATCCCAGCCCAGAAATACCTGACCCTACTCAACCACCCAACCCAAATGTTGTCGTATACATCAAGCTTGCTATGTTTACCATCATTAATCTCCTTCTCTCGTGTTGTGAGTTGTTGAAGAGTCGCATGGCATTGTGATGACAGGCTGCTCACGCTACCCTGGATGTCACCGGGGACACCGGGTTCCACAGCCAGAGATGCTGCCTGGTCCCGGAGATCCTGGAGCTGGGCGCTCTGAGCCAGGAGTCCTGCCAGCTGAGCCTGGAGTAAACACAAATGAAGAACACTGAGCTGTAATCCTGCTCATGACAGACTGATTTCAGATGACTCATTATTCTGTAATGACTGCGAGGAAAAAGCTTCTCTGAACACCATCCAAATGTTTGCGCTCCCCATTACAGCTAATGCCAGGGTTTTATAGGGTGCTGAGTAACTGGCACGGCACCAGCACTTCAGGATACCTACACAAGGCACGCATGTTATTACTACTGATTACACTCGGACTCGTTTTTCCTCAGTCTGATCCTCCATCACTAAAATAAATAAATAAATGAATAAGTAAATAAAACTTCAGCTGAATTTCAGGCCTGGCGCTGCCCCCGGGTCATTCTGCTCACCTGGCAGTCGTCTCGGAGCGCATGCAGAGCAGAAACCTTAGAGCCACTGACGGGTCCTGAGGTACAGTTCAGCCAGGCCTCGGCGTCCACCACAGAGCCGCCTAGAACCTCCAGCGCGGAGGACAAGGATGCAACCCGCTCCAGGACCCGAGCTTGGTCCTGCAGGTCCTGAAGGAGCTGCTGACAGGAACAAAACTCCGACTGCACTGAGAGGAGCGCAGGGCGAACGAAGGGAAATGAGGACACATCTTCTGCAGAGAGAGAGAGAGAGAGAGAGATTTAATTTATTTTAAAAAGTTTAGAAAAAAAGAATGAAAGAAAGAAAAAGGAAGTGACAAAAAGGCAGACAGATAGAAAGACAGACAGTGAAGGACAGACAGAAAGAAAGAAAAAGGTCAAATATATAAAAACATTAAAGTCTAATTAAAAAAAAAAGAAAAAGAAAAAATATGAACAATACTTTAAAACTCCCCAGAATTCTTTACCTTTCTCCAACTGCGCCAACAGCTTCTCTCCTCTCTCTATCACATCCTTCACTCGCTGCTCTTTCACTGTAAGTTCTGCCTCCTGGTCCTGGAACCATGGACAAGAAATATATTTTACACTCCTGACCAATCAGCAGTTGCACTCTCACTCGAAACCAACTGACAGCAGTGCTCTCACTGAGCCAATCGGCAGTGGCGATGCTCTCACTAAGCCAATCGAGAGCAGCGAAGCTCTCACTGAGCCAATCGAGAGCAGCGTAGCTCTCGCTGAGCCCATCGGCAGTGGCGGTGCTCTCACTGAGCCAATCAGGAGCAGCAGTGCTCTCACTGAGCCAATCAGCAACAGTGGTGCTCTCATTAAGCCAATCAGTAGCAAGACCCTCACTGGACCAATCAGCAACAGCACTCTCACTGAGCGACGCTGCTTTCAAAGTTATTACCTGCAGTTTTTTCGTAAGGTCACGGTGATCGTTAGAGGACAGCGACTGTGCTGAGGATTTCCATCTCTCCAACCAGGACAAAAGGTCAGGAATCTCAGTGTCCATTCTATACATATACATATACACACACACACACACACACACACACACACAATTAAACACAATTAAACACACATTAAAAGCACGAGAAAGAGAAAAACTTTGGAAAAGGAAACTAGCAATATCTCCACTGTTTTTTGTCTTCAGGTTTTGTGTGTGTGTGTGTGTGTGTGTGTGTACATACATTTTCCTGAGCTCTGTGTCGGTATCCAGGTGGCGTCTCTTCGGCGGTGCAGGAGGCTGGATCTCTTGGTCGGAGACCGTGTAATGTGTCCGCTCCACTGTAGTGGTAGCCGTCTCCATGACGACCTTGTCCTGCACCTGCGGTGTCCCTGCAGCACTGACTGCCAGGGTTACCTGGGAGACGAGACAAATGTGTATATAACCATGGAAGTAAAAAAGGAAGACTACAGACAAGAGTTTACAGAAAACATCACAACTCCGTGTGTGTGTGTGTGTGTGTGTGTGTGTGTGTGTGTGTGTGTGTGTGTGTGTGTGCCAGAATGTTAGGGAGTTCTGAGTACCACCTTATTCCAGGGAGAGGCTGTTTCCATGGTGATTTGTCTAATTTTGGGATTGCAACAGAACACTCAGGTGTTCATGCAGAGCTCAGGTGTGCCTTAGGTGTGTGTGTGTGTGTGTGTGTGTGTGTGTGTGTGTGTGTGCGCGCGTGTGTTCCATTGCGTATTATGCAAAATATACCATGAGTTAACAGACAATGGTCAGTTCAAAATTATTGGCACCCCATCTTAATACCTGCTGTACGTTCCATGACATTCGGGGGTCGGGGGGGGGGGGGGTGTTACCTGATTGGAGCAGTCCTCCAGTCTCTGCACCAGGTTGTCCCAGCGCTGCGTCATCTCCTCGGTGTCCGTCTCAATGCTCTGTCTCGCTGCGGGGCTCTTCAGCAGCTCCGCCACATCCTGCCCCGCGTCAGACAGAGTGCCCAGAGCCCGCCGCTTCTGCGCCATATCCTCTTTCAGGTTCTGCCACAAGAGGTTAAAGGTCAACGATTTTTTTTAGGTCAGCTGTCTGTAAAATCAACTGCACTGGCGACAGGTAACATGGTTACTTAACTTGACTACTCACCGCTAATCTTCGAACATTAGTGTTTATCTCGCTCGGGTCTTTGAAATCGCTGGTCTGCACCTCGCTCAGAGCTTTCTCCTTTTCTGCCAGCCAGTCTTTGAACAAGTTCTGGAAATGGTGGGGAAAAAATGCATTCGTTAAAATTTAGGGTGATAAAGTAGGTTAAAAAAAACTTTTTTAAAAATTGCATGGAAATGGTTTGAACCTGATCTTCCAGAAGCTGCTGCCACACAAGCAGGACCTCCTCTAGCTTTGTCCAGCGTTCCTCGGTCCATCGACAGACCGCAGCCCAGCGCTCGCCCAGAGACTAATCATAATAATAATAATAATAATAATAATAATAATAAGGTATGCTAATGAGATTTTACATATTAGCAAGCTGAAACATGGAAGATAAAACTGGTAAACTGTACAGTGCTCGTACCTGAAGCTGGTCCTCCAGAGCTGCGGTAGCGCTCTCGCCGCTGTTCTCATCCACAACCACCACCATATGAGTCAAAGAGTTCACTTTGACCTGCTCGGCCTCTAGATCGCTCTGTAGAACCTGGTCCCAAACACAAACATAACGGTCATGTAAGGGATAGGAGCAAAGGACGGCAGGTCCGAGAAGTGTTCAAGAACAGGGTGTATCTGTAGTGCAACCCTGAGGAATCACCAATCACTAAAAAACAATAAAGACCTTCTGAACAACTCACACTTTAGAGTCCCAACAAGCATCAATGATCTGTTAAAGGTTTAAGATTAAAAGCTATAAATGCTAAGCTAACCTGTGATTAAGAATGTGCAAATAAACCTGATGAACTGACAAAAATTTAAATAAAAAAAGACTAGAACTACTGTCTGGGGGTTATACGCCTCAGCACGATTAAAAAAAAAAAGTAACAACCTTGACCTTAATCACTTTATCATTAAGTCAATTTGGACATTTTCAAGGTTTGATGAAAATCCCTCAAAGCGTTCTTAAGCTGAGAATAGCCCACATGAGGCCACAATGACCTTGACCTTTGACCTCCATTATGTAATCAGTTCATTCGTGAATCAAAATGGACATTTATGCAAAGTATAAACAAAATCGCTCAAAGTGTTCAAGATACATTGCAGCATACACGAGGCTGCAGTGACCTTGACCTTTGACCTCCAAAATGTAATTAGTTCATCACTGAGTAAAGGTGGGTAATTGTGTAAAGTTTGAAGAAAATCCCTTAAAGCGTTCTTGAGATATCGTGTTCACGATAACGGACAGCCGGGCAACCTGAAAAAATAAATCGCCAACGTGGAGAGTAAAAAAAACCCTGTATCAGAAATCTCTTACTCTGTGCTGCTCGATCTGAGCCAGGTATCCAGGCATGTCTCCTGCCATCGGCTCGGTCTCCATTTTACGGATCCGCCCCTCTGTCTCCTTTAGCCAATCAGAGAGTTGCTGGAGCTGCTGATGCTGCAGGTCCATGAGAACTTCATGAAGTCTGAAACAATACCCGAAGTATAATGTAATCAGGTTATGATGGTCACTGTGTGCGCTTGTGCGTGTGTGTGTGCGTGTGTGTGCGCGCGCGTGTGCGTACCTGGCCTGGCGGTCCATGCTGTTCACACGAAGAGCCTCCCAGCGCGAGTTCAGTAGAGTCATCTGCTCACGGATCTCATCCTCTTCCTCCTCACTCAGGCTGCCCTGCGCAATCAGCTGGTTTCCCACCTGCAATACGTTACCCACGCTGCTCTGGTGCGCTGTGAGCTCCATCATGAACGCCTAAATTAAAAACAAACAAACAAACAAATAAATAAAAATGTTAATACTAATTATTTTTATTACAAATTATTAATTAATATTATAGCTAATTTAGGCACAGCTCACCAGACCATTACAGGGTCAACACACACACACACACACCCACTCACACTCGCACCTAAGGACAACTAGGAAGAGCCGGTTAACCGAACCTGTGTGCCTTTGGACTGCCAGAGGAAACCGGAGAACCCAGAGGAAACCCACGGGGAGAACATGCAGACTTCACACAGAAACGCACCTGCCGAGTACGGGACTTGAACCCAGGACCTTCTTGTTGTGAGGCAGAAGTGCTAACCACAACGCCATTAACAGTGGCGCCCCCTCGGCAACATCGTTCATTTACCTGAAATTCTCCGCTAGCGAGATGTACGGTGGCTACGGACTTATTATTAAACATTCCGACATTTAAAGGGTCACACATGCTAGTTGTTAAATCAGCGCCCTCTTGACTACAGCCTGCTTGGAACTGTAATTTACCTTATGTCTAGATTCCTACGTACTACATTTCTCCATAAAAGTACCACAGATTCACTCAAAGTTATCAGCATACGCGACTGAACTGATAGAATTTCTCACATTTCAGTCTTGTTACAGACATCTCGTGACTCTCTGTAGAAAAGTCCGATATCGGATAATAAAGGACGACGGGGCTGGAAGCTCTTCTCCAAGACTGGTGTAAAACTTCCAGCCAAGTCTCTCTATTCAATCCTCCAATGAAAGCCTGAGCTGAAAGATAGCATCAGCACCGGACAGAAAAGCTGCTCGACGATCGCTATCACAGAACGTGGCGGGCGTATGAACACAATGCTGCTTTTAGATCTTTGATATCGAAGCACCAAATTCCAGTCCTGAGTCCTGATGGGATTTAACGTAGCATGAGACCAGAGAAAGTGACCTTAGAAAGCTCAGTAAGTTAAGATCTACTGCTGAAAATACGAGTTATGGGGTAAAAAGCACAAAAAAAAGCACAAAAAATTGATACCCTGTACGACAGTTTATAGCTTGGAATGTCCTGACCTGGGGGGAAAAAAACAAAAGGCAGCCTTAATTTGGAATTCCTTCACAACAAGGTCAACATGGTCCTAACCCTAGGTCAACATGGTCTCTTCAACCCCATCCTCTCTTCAGGAGGTGACATCAATGCAACATGGCTGCTCACAAGATCGAGAATAAACACAGTAGCACTTCATAGCAAAAAAAGCAAACTGTTTACTGTTTTTCGAAGGTAAATATCAATAAAAACACACATCACTAATCATAGATGGCTGGCGACTGTGCATTATTGCTGAAGCCCCTCCCACACATACAAATGATGTAATTGTTTTATCAGACTTCGCATTATATCATGTCGCGTTATAACCATGATCAAAACATATTTTCTTAAGTAAAAAACTTGACGCAAATTACTCTGATCAAAAACTAAAGCCTCTTTTACAAACAACCTGCGTTTTTTTTTTTCTTTCTTTTTTGTCGTACGAATTTAGCGTGGAAGAGACTGACGTAGGTCTGGGTGAGGTGGATTTGAAAGCTACGTAGTCGTGTTCACTTATAAAATATGTTCTTATTCATATATTTAATGTTTTTTAAAAATTACTGTGATATTACTGCGATACTCGGTTGATGAATGACCGGCGTACGCTTCAACCCAACACGGTCATAAAATTGTTGTAGGGTTTAACGTAGAGCAATCATAAGACTACTCTAAGAAGGCTGTACGATTGTAAGCGCGTCAGATGACCCAAAAAAGTCTGTCCATCTATCGTAGCACCGTCGAAGGATGTCGTAGAGCTTCGTACAACAGACCTACCTATGAGGTCCGTTTCATACGACACGCCACAACTGTCATAGGAATTTGACTAATTGTTTTGTCATGGACTTGTCATATACCTGTACACCTCACCTAAAATGACCTTCAGCCTAAAAATGGCCTTGTTTTCTTTTAGACATTTTAAGTACCAGTACTATGGCATATGCACTAGTGACACTGAAATATGAAAAATTTGCTGTAGGTCATTATTTCTCGAAAGTCTGTGAATTCTCCTTTCATTGCATCACTTCAAACTTTCGGCCTCTGTGAATTGTCGGATTTAGACACACTGCTAAATTTAAAATGGCCTGCAGTGCTTGTCTTCCAAGAAAACCGAGCCAGCTGCTTTATCTGAAGTGTGTGAGCGCTGAAGTGTTCGTGTTCAGTGCCTGTAGGTGCGCTCTGGGTCACTTCACCCCAGAACAGCCATGGCAACCTCAGAACAAAACACAGCGAGGGCAGATCGCTGGGAGTCAGTCGAACGTGACCGATAACACACAAACACACACACACACAGAGAGAGAGAGAGAGAGAGAGAGAGAGAGAGAGAGAGAGAGAGAGAGAGAGAGA
>JAOUQZ010000017.1:15380255-15382755 GCA_028564935.1 Neosilurus hyrtlii
GAGAGAGAGAGAGAGAGAGTGAGAGAGAGAGAGAGAGAGAGAGCGCGAGAGAGAGAGAGAGAGAGAGAGAGAGAGAGAGAGAGAGAGAAAGAGAGAGGGATAAAGAGAACCATATGCTGCACCAGGTACCACAAATCTGCCTAGTTCCAGAACATCAAGTTCTCAATTCCAAAAGATCAACACTAACAAAAAACAAACATGTTCACAGACAAAATGAATGCTCTTACTTATAGTTTTATACAACAGGTCATGTATTACATGGTTTTTCCACAGCAAACATGAAAAAATAAGACGTGACACGAAGGGTTCTTTCCGACCCCTGGTGAGAAACACCATCGGTGACACGAGATGACGTTTGTGGACCAAATGAACACGAGTGTGTTTAAGCGAGATGGTCTTGATCCCCTTCCAAGACGCTATCTCTGAATAGGCAGGAGTTCACACTGTTACCTCACAGCAAGAAGGTCCTAGGTTTGAGCCCTCTAGCCAACTAGAGCTTTGAGTGTGAAGTTCATGCAGATTAAGCTAACTGGCTACTCAGAACAATTGCCCACAGGTGTGAATGCAAGCGTGTATAGTGTGTTTGTCTCTGTGTTAGCTTTGGAAAAGTTTGCCGACCTGTTCAGCCCTACCCCTTGCCTAAAGTTTGCTCGGATTGGCTCAAGTTCCCCCTCGACCCGGAAAGTACAAGTAGCATCAATGATGGCTAGATGGATGGATGGAAGCCAAATCAAATGCATCATGTTTGCTCTGATTCCAAGTCAGGAAGCAGACAAAAAGGTCTGAAAGTGCCTAGATAGAGGCTCAACCAGCAATGAAAACTTAACCCACTATGGACTGAAAATGACAAACTGGCTTCATCATTATGCTACTTCTCAAATTATCAAAATGTTAAATAAACTGGACTGTTTTTCCATTACAAAAATCAGAAACTAGATCTGACCCGAATAGAAACACACCCCCAGGTTCTACTACTAATTTATCTTGAGTAACTTGAGCGACAATTCAGTGATGTCACTTCTGGCGACTCCTTATCGTATTTAAACTCCATTTGAATTCATTCAATCAGTCGTTAAGAGATTCTGAAAAGTATTCATAATGTTGTCTCAAAGAATGTTTTCACACTTGGATTGGGTACTTTCGAGGGGGGGCAGCTCATAATTACAGGTTTGCGTTTGCATCGAGGAATTCCTTCCAGACTCTGGCTCGATTGCGTAATCCCAAGAGCCACTTTGTGCATGCAGGTTTGTTTGGCAGAACGAACGGCACTAGGATCTATCCACTTGTTTTTATTAAATTACTTCAGTCCCGATGCTTAGGTGGTAAACAACACAATTTGAATGAGCAGGACACCGACAAACAAGCAGCCGATCTTCTATAAAAGGTTTTTTCGCCATGCAAGCTGGACCAAGATGTACGATTTCAGTGAAGGCACTCGCATACCAGGACCATAAAGGTCTGGTTTTATATATTCATAAGATGTTCAGTCTCATTAATTGACCATAACATTTCTTTCCTGGCCATGCCCTCTCACCAGATTTAGAACAGGAACCGGCAGCAGATATCTTCCAGGCTACACCACTGATCGGTAGAAGAGAGACCCAGACATTCCAAGATGACCAGGAATTGGTTCTCTGGACCACTTGTGGGCTTTTACACTTTACCAGAAATAATAAACTCTTGAATCAAATCAGCCTTACTCAGATACAGAAAAAGAAAAACCTTACAATATTTGGTACCGGATGACTTGCCAATGGAAAAAAACATAACATTTCTAGAGGTTCTGGTACTTAGAAAGTGGACGGAAAAGCACCAGAACAGGATAAAGACACCCCAACCCAACTGAGTGCCTCTGGCACTCTAGTAAAGGCCATTCCTGAGAGCTTTAGCAAATCTCTGTTTGTTTGACCAGCGTCTGTCGCATTAGCCTCCACTTTTGCTATTAGGAATGCAAACCCTCCCCCTACATCATTACAACCCGACTGTCAGAACACCTTCTCCATCCTCCGAGTCCTTACATACATCACTCTCCTCTGGGTTTGGAGGTTTGGAGCCACCTCGCACCATGAAATTCCTGGCATTCCTTGCATGTTGTGACCGTGTACTCTGAGGGAAGGAGGGCGTGAAGGAGGCTATGAATACCTTTTGGAGAAGATAGGAGGTGTTTACTCCGTGAAGACAAGTGACAAGGTAACCTGTCTGTTTCATTGAGATTCTCTGGATGGCAGGAATAGTTGGTGTTTAGGGGTAAACGGCAAGCTGGAGGCGACAGGGGCAAGGAGAACCTTGAGAGGTACCAGATTGTAAAGGGAACCCACCAGAAAACGGTACCCTAATAAGTACCAAATCTCTTGAAAGGACTTTCTTTCCAGGAATGAGTCTTGGAATGATCAAAAAGACATTATTTATGATTACAGTCACCACCAGTACAACTACAAAACAACAACAACAACATCCCAATAAAATTTTTCACCGATTTGTAACCTTTCAGCTCATTTAC
>JAOUQZ010000017.1:15385255-15392334 GCA_028564935.1 Neosilurus hyrtlii
ATTGGCTGTGTGGGTTGAGAAGAGAAAGACTTTCCAGAACTTCTGTGTGTGTGTGTGTGTGTGTGTGTGTGTGTTTTGAACAGACCCAAACCGAAGCAGTTAAAGTTGAACAAACCGTGCTGTGTTTGTGTGTGTGAGTGATTCTGCCAGGGTGGACAGAGTGAAAATGATGACTCATTCTCGCCAGCGGAAAATAGAGCAAAAGCGAGTGAACATCGAGAACGGAGCGCACGTGGGAGGGGTGGGTTCTGACTCACTATCTGCACCACAGGGGCAGTTCTCAAACCACAGAGCCCCACTTACATCAGCCCTTCCTGTCTGACTGCATGATCTGATCCAGTGGCGGGTGATGTGATACGGCTTTTTCTAAAATATCGCTGATATGATGAACTACGGAGGAATTTCTTTCTTAAATAATTAGGAACTGAATGAACGCTGTTGATGCGGTGGTATAAATGTTGTACTGACATTTTTTCATTGGAAAAAAACCCAGACATTTTTAATATTAATAAAATAAATATACATCCATTGATTCATTTTCTAGGCTGCTTAATACCGATTAGGGTCGAAGGGAGGCTGGAGCCTATCTCAGCCGACTCTGGGTGAGGGCGGGGTACACCCTGCACAGCTCGCCAGGCCATCACAGGGCCAACACTCACATTCACACCGAGGGGCAATCTGAAACAGCCTATTGCGCATGTTTGTAGACTGTGGGAGGAAATGCATTGTGTCTCAGCTGTAACTCAGTTGGGGTGGAAAGCATCAGGTGAATGAAGCCTAACGTAAACATTCGCGCCACTCAGGAGTCTGATTCTCTGCAGGCTGGGCTTTTCCAGGTTACTGACTTTACACAGTGACGGCTTACAAAGTCATCTTTGTTCTGGCGCTGCCTTGGTATAAAGCGCTCCTAGACTGCTCCGCTCCTCCGGCTAACTCAATTACATTTCATTTAAATCCAAATATCTCTAGGTGTCGTTTTTATTCACAACTCTATTTAATACAGTAAATTCTACATAGCTAGCTATATAACTAACTATTCGATGCTAGCTTCAATTTTCAGCACGCAGTTATGGACTCAATCTCATATAAACGACTCAAAACATTCTAATATCCGCCGAAGGAATGCAAAGGTTTCATCCTTGTATTCTTGAGCAGGAAACCTAAGTCACGACTAGAGGAAAGGGGCGGGGCTCCCCGGTGGCCTCAATTAAACTGGTTTAAACATTAAACATTTAAATGTGTTTTTTGAGCTGTAAATGACTGCTATGATGAAGCATTAATGCTGTTGTAAATATTTAAATTTTAATTTATGGATAAAATAAATAATAAATCGCCATTTTTGGTTGAAATCTGCTCAAAACGCCACCTGCTGTTTCAAATCATCCTGAAGGTCCATGCTGATGTAGAGTCGACTGTTTGGTACTTATCTACATCCTGAAATTTGTGAAATAAATAATAATAATAATAATAATAATGTGTTCACCCTCTAATCAAAGATGGGCAGCTCACCATCCCAATCAGCTGCTCATTCACTGAAGTTTACGCCCCTTTATCCCTCACCCGCCCCCTTTTCAGCCCCTCCCTGCTCCCTTTTCAGCCTCTTGCCTACTTTTTAAGCATTACGCAATATTATGCAGTGGGTGGAGTTAGGCTCGGGGCTCAGGGAGATTCGATTTGTTCACCTGCTGATTCTACCGGTGAAAACGTCTCTTCTGGTGTGTTGTTTAGCGATGACTCAAATTAACACACTGCTTCAGGGGTCTTTTTTGTCACGCTAGCCTCTGTATAGCCAACAGCGCTCTTCATGTGCTTCAGTGCTTTTTGTTTAAACGTCTGAGTGATTCAGAAAGCGGTGGTTTACCTGCGTGCTAACAGGTTGGCCATCATCCACTTTATACTTCCTGGGGAGGGTCTCGACCTCTCGGATGTCATCCATGGTGACCTCATTGGGCAGCACGGCAAACAGAGATGTGACGTACATGATGATGGATTTCTTATCCGGCAGCTGGACAGCCACATCTGGTGACAGTAATGTTCCAGAAACATCTTTACTTGTGAGTTTCAATGAAATATTTAATTCTCAGTGCAATAGTGAAGTTCAAATCCCTCAGTGCGCATGTGTGTAAGATCTCTGATTGGCCACATGTGGCACATGTTTATTTGCAAAAACTTGATGTTCCAGATGTGCTCATACCCTCAGGGTCGAGCAGCTTCTCGATGTTGAGTTCATCTTTCGCGAAGGTGAAGGCATGTTCAAGTCTCTCGACGGGAGAAAGAGCCACGATCTGATCCCAGGTGAACGCATGAGGCCTGGAGACAAATGGAGACCGAGATGAGACAAGATGAGATACACAAGTAAGATCAGCGAGGAGGAGAAAAGAGGAGAATAAAAGGAAAAGATGACAAAAGAAGAGAAGAGGCATTAGGAGAAACAGAACACGAGTTGAGATAAGAGCAGAAGTGGAGGGACAAAATGAGACGAAAAGATGCAAAAAGACAGGGTAAAGAGAGACTAGGATTAGATATGAGAAAAGAAAATTAAACAAGCATGGAAACAACATAAAATAACATGAGAGAAAGAGAAAAAAAAAAAGATAATAAAAGATAACACCAGACGAGACAAAGCAAGACAAGAGAAGAAAAAAAATAAAGAAACAAGACAAGGAAAAGATGCAAAGAGGAGAAACAAAGCAAGGACGGGAAAAAAAACAATAAAAGCAAAGACAACATGAAACAAAAAGGAGACAAAAAACAGATCTAAAGAGAAACAGGGAGAGCAAACAATGAGACAAAGAAGAAAAAAAGATGAGATAAGAGGAAAGGGAATGAAACAAGATGAAAGGACAAGGAAAAAAACAAGGAATTAAGAAAGGAGAGAAGACAGGAGAGACCAGAAGAGCTGAAAGAGAGACAAGAGAAGAGAAATGATGAATGAGATAAACAAGAGAAGGAGAATAGAAGGACTCAAAAAGAAGGAATAATGATGCAAGACATAAAGCCAAAATAAAAGAATAGAAGAAAAATGGTCACAGGGTGGAGATAAGATGAGACAAGGGTGAAAAGGACAAAAAGTACGAGAGGAAACCTGGAATAAGAGACAAGATGAGCAAAAAAAAAAATGAGAAAAGATATGAGAGTGTACAAGTCAATTAGAGAAAAGACAAGGAAAGACGAGATAGGAGGAGAAAATGAGATATGAAAGGGCGAGTTAAAAAAACGAGACGAATAAGAAATATAGAGAAATCGGAATAACAAAAGTTAAATGTGGAAGAGCTGTATGCGCGCAGACACTGCCGGTGTGTGTGTGTGTGTGTGTGTGTGTGTGTGTGTGTGTGTGTGTGTGTTACCTGAAGTGGTGAAGGATGGCGTTGAAGGCGAGACCGTCTGTCCAGCTGGTGGTGAAGTTGAGCACGTTAACATCATGGTGGTCCCGTGTGCAGTGTCTGACCCAACTCAGCAACGTCTTCTCACTGTTCGTCTGCTGCAGACTGGACATCACGTCCTTCATGATGTCTTTAACCTACACACACACACGCACAAAATTTCCTCCGGAATAAATAAAGTGTTCTGATATGTAATATGTGCTAGGAGTGTGTAGGGGTGTGTGTGTGTGTGTGTGTGTGAGAGAGAGAGTGTGTGTGTTCTCACCTGCCAGTTTAAGATGATACTCCAAATGAGCCCAAGCGTCAGCTTATGATTCCCATCAACGATGTCTGTCCCGCCAATATTCACCAAGTCCACCTGCAGAGACAGTGTGTGTGTGTGTGTTAGTCATCACATACCAATACGCAACATCAAAAGACACATTACACTATAATCCCCTCAAAACCTCCCCAAATTCCTCAGCTGCGCAGGTGAAAGTCAAGCAGCCAATCAGAGCGCTTCATAACCTCTCACAGAGACATTCATTTAAAAAAGATAAAAGATAAATGAATACAGCCAATCCAATCTGTCAGAATAAAGAACTTTTTTTTCTGGATGCCACCGGACCACCAAAGTACGATTCCTAATCCAAAAAACTCCTCATGCACCTTCCCCTGAAACACTGATTTACAGTGCGGCCTGTTTGGCTTCCTCCTCCCGTTTATGGTCTTTCCACTCTCTGCCTACTTTGCTCTGATTGGTCAGCTGAAATCTCAACACTCAGAGTGCTGGGAGGCAGACCAGCATAGGTGAAAGATTAGGATAGGCAATGATAACACTTTGCATGTGGGGGTGTATTGGGGGGGGATTTGAGCCAGCTAACCAGAAGGTCCAGCACACCATGATACACTAGTGTGCCTCCCCATAGTGATAATAATTATTTTGCTTTACCTGTTCACATAACTGAGGATGGGGCAGTAGTGGCTCAATGGTTAAGGTGCTGCCTTACTGACCCAAAGGTCCGGGGTTCAAGCCCCACTATCAACAGGTTGTCACTGCCACCCCCGAGTGCAGCTAACTGGGTTATCAAAGGCCAGCCATGTCTCTCACTGTCTGTGGTGCGAGGCATGTAAAAGAGCCATTGCTGCTGTTCGTAAAAAGTAGGCCATGGGTTACCGTCAGCGTGGTTCTCTGCAATGTTATGGCAAGTTGTCCAGGGTTTTTTTTTTTTACCAGACTTTTTTTTACCCTACTTCTAACTTAAAGGGGTGGTATCATGATTTTTTACTATTCTGAAAAGTCATCCAAACATGTCATAAATGTCCAAAACACGTCTAGGTTTGCCGATTAGCTTTTCAGCTCGCAAATCAAAAGGAATCTAGAGGTTTGGAGGGTAGTATAGAGTGAATGGATTGAGGTTAAACAGTTTGATTGACATCACATTTCAAACCTCTAACAAACTTTCATGAAGCTGATTCACGTCTCGTATCCTTCGCGAACCGATTTCCATCCATATCTTGTTTAACACCATTCAGGATATTTAGGCTATTTTTTTCAAACAGAGTGCAGCATGATACCCTGATGAGTCACATGATCACATGTAAACAGTAGTGTGTGCACTCTCATGCTTCCTCTCGCCCTACACTCGTCACCTCTGTAGATAGCAGTGACTATAAAAATGTTTCTTTGATGTCATCAGGAACCATTTTACTTTAAGTAACTACAAGTTTAATAGTCCAGTGTATCCACTACATGTTCAACAGCACCCTTTGGAGTGTTAATGGCCAGTTTTGATGATTTGACCTCTTGTGACCTTGAAAAATAGGCCAAGTTGACCCAGTGTCGATAGACTGGTGGGGCGTGTTGTAAGGACCGTTCAACGTAAATAAAAAATAAATCCATAAAGAGCCGGCACTGCTAGAGTGTTAACAAAAAGTGTCTGCGACGGACGCGGTAGTGGTGGACGACCCGTGAAAACACAGTATCCCCGCACAATGAGTAGCGGCTTTGCATAGGGGCAATTCATGACAATTAATAGAGTTTTGTACAGTAGGTACAGGAAGACACTGTAAGACTTTGGAGATGGATCAAATTCGGGATCTGGGAATTTCTGAAAGGATTCTTTAACATTGTGAAACAGGATGATTGAAGTGTGGTATTACAACAGGCCCAACAGGGGGAGTGCTATGTACTCGCCGGTCGTTTTGGCTTGGCAGAGGTTTGTGCTCTTGTTACATTTTTGCAACCATTAAGATTCAACATTCGTGCATCTAAGTGCATGTCACTGTGTTATAACTTCACTTTCTAGCAGTTCAATGGGTTTAGCGGTTAGCGATCAATGTTAATTTGGTTAATATTGAGGCTTGGAGAATAAAAACAAATAAATAAATAAATAAATAAGTGATTTTTCTCAGCTAGCTCTATGATGGTAATTACTGTGTGTGTGTGTGTGTGTGTGTGTGTGTGTGTGTGTGTGTGTGTGTTAGTAAAAACAGATGGAAACAGTTAAATGAAAAAGCACATTGTTTTACTAAAAACAAAACGGGTGACTGCTGCAAACTGCAGTGTGTGTGTGTGTGTGTGTGTGCTTGCATGTCTCATACCACAGTTATGCTAACCATAAAAGAAAAGGAAATAAACACAAGACCACAAAGACCCCCCCCTGCAACTTTTATCATTATCTTTCTACAGAAAACACACATGCCAGTTGTATCATTGTGAGGACCTTGAGATAATCACTGTAGACAACCGTGCTATAATTAAATCTAACAACAACCTTTACTTCAGAAATATGAAGTACAGATATTATTTTTACTCTTCATTTGTTTTTTTAAACAAAAGTCAGTTTATTTTATGAGGACCGGGTGTTTGGGAGGACATTCGATAACAACACATCCTTATGAGGACTTCTGATAGTTTTTGTCCTTAAATGTCTAGAAAATCCACATAGCACACACTGCCACACACTAATTAAGCTGTCCTTGTTACCACACTGCACTGTCCATCTTTGAGTGATGTTGATGCTGAACACAGAACGCTTAGAAACAGCCAGGAGCTCAAACATCATCAAGGACGGTGACGGAAAAAGACAGCCAGAGTGAGACAGAGGCAAAGAGACTTAAAAAAAAAAAAAGAGAGAGAGAGACAGACAGCACGGGTGGTAGAGAAAACATAACCAAGGTCCTGGTTGCACCTGGTCTTTCCGTCAGTCTGTATTACTGGCTTCATTCTGTACCTGAACAGGGTTTTTCCACAGGTATAAATACAACCAGACTCAGTGAATATTAAGGAATAGAACACCTGGAGAGACGCTGTTAGAGAAAACTAATAAATGAGGCAGTGGTGTGATCCAGCCGAGGGTTAATGGGAAATTACTCGATTACTTTCTTTATGAAAGTAATCTATTACTTGTGGACCACCAGGGTTGGGTATTGTTTGAATATCCATCATATTTTTCGTTTTCAATTCTGACCTACAGCATATAGAAATCAAGCACATTGCAATAAAATATAACATACAATATTATATATTTATACTTTTATATTTATAAAATTTTAAGAACATTTAGCTTTAGATAAGGGGTGGTGGCGTAGTGGTTAGCACGTCCAACTCATGGCAAAAAGGTCCTGGGTAGGAGTCTCGGGCTCGGCTCGGCGAGGGCGTTCCTGATGAGTGTGACTGGTTGTGTATGTGTTGCCCTGTGATGGATGAGTGAG
>JAOUQZ010000017.1:15392434-15404391 GCA_028564935.1 Neosilurus hyrtlii
TCGGGCTCGGCTCGGCGAGGGCGTTCCTGATGAGTGTGACTGGTTGTGTATGTGTTGCCCTGTGATGGATGAGTGAGGCTCCACCCTCCCCGCCCCACAAATAAATGATCAAGCAGTTGGGCAAATGAATTCCTAAACAGACACCCCTTTGTGTTGATGTATGACAGTCTCATAAACAAGTACTAGCAGATCGCTACATACGGTATGTCCTTATAAATTTTTAATATTTTTAACACGTACCCAGAACTTGGTGTTTTGGATTTGGGTCGTATTTGGAACCCTCAACCCTAAAGCAGGTTAAAAAAAAAAACATCACAACAGGCTTGTGGACTATTTACAGTAACATCTATTAGCGATTGCTGTAAATATTTGTTCTTACACCAGCCTGTGCATCTGGTGGCAATAAGAGAAAATAAAACCCCCAGCTGGTCGTGTTACCGAAAAACAGCAAAGCAAAAAAAAAAAACTTTCCCGCAGCGCAAGAAAAATTTTAACCCTTTGCTAGCTTTAAACATTTATATTTTAAATAAAATCTTTTTCTCATTTTTGATTAATGTATACGATGAAACGCGGCGAGGAAACTTTATTACCTGGTCATGACCCCTGACTTTACTTCAGTCCGACAGTCAAATTCACCTGCCGCAGTCCGCTTGTAAAGATCGACCGCTAGAGTTAGCATGCAAAACAGCTATGTGTAATGTGGCTATTATATTTTGCATAAAACTGGAACAACACAGGAATCTGGATGCTCGGTTTTATTGTCTGATTTCCATTAAACACACCAAGACAAATTTCCCCGAGATAAAATTACAATCCAGCCAACGGTCTGACTGCTACATTTAGCATTAAATGAAAGGTCACTATCATCATTTAACTACAAAAAGAATAAAGAAGGGAATACTGTAAAGCAAAGACGGCTTTCAAAGACACTCACTCACACTCCAATTAGGGTCATCGGGAGGCTGGAGCCTATCTCGGCCAACACTGGGTGAAGGTGGCGTACACACTGAACAGCTCGCCAGACCATCGCAGGATAACACACGTAACCCTTCACTCTCACACTCACACCTACGGTCAATCTGGAACAGCCAGTTAGCCTAACGTGCATGTCTCTCGACTGTCGGGGGAAACCGGAGAACCCCGCGGTAACCCACAAAAGCACGAGGAGAACATGCAAGCTCCACACAGAGACACCCTCGCTGAGCCCAAGACTCGAACTCGAAGGCTACTTTCTTTTCTGACATACAAATATTTTTTCTAAAACATTTAATTTTGCTCTGAAAAACAAATCTTTATTAATCTATAAAAATCTAGAAGAAAGTTTGTATTGTACGTCACTCATCACAGTTAGCTGGCTAGCTTATCGCTAACAACAGACAATGCATGGAGGCATCTGGGCTTTTCAACTTAATTTGGAGTTCAGAAATGACCGACAATCATCCGGCTACTGTCTTCTGAATTAAAAATCAAATCAATATCAGGAACAGTGTGGATAACTACTAGAGGCGAGACAGAGCGAGAGAACTTACGTTGTTCTGGTGCAGGACTTGGAGGACTCGGTTGACGTTATTTAGCGCGTGAACTCTGGTGGAGCCGCGCTCTTTAGTCTAGGGCAGAAAAAGAAGAAGAAAAAAAAAAGAGTAGAAGTGTTACACGGTTAGTATAATGTATATATTGTATTTTTCTCTTATGATGATCACGTGATGTAGTGTTGATCATCGACGCTACGGCTGCATGGAATTCAACGAGTTGGATCTAACACTGCTGTGTGTTGAGTATCATGATGTATAGCACTGTGTAACTAACGGCACGTCTATAAATGGTCACGCTCGGTGTATAGGAGGTTTATACCTATTATGTATGTTTAAACTATTGGACAGATCCTTCACACACACATGCGCGCGCGTGCACACACACACACACACACAACAGTGTACGGGAATTATAATTAGCATTCCTGGCTCCAAGGACTCATGCTGAGAGCTACAATTCAAACACACACCCACACACACACACACACACACTTCATCAACCTACAGCTGTCAATCAAAGTGACAAAACACAATAATGTGAGTGTGTGTGTGTGTGTGAGTTACAGAGAGAGAGAGATTGGCCTGCTGCCTGATGAACATGCTTTCGGGAATTTCATGACACACACACACACACACACCTAATCATTATCACACACTCAGGCAGTTCACATCTAAACAACTGACCCCTTACTGCCCCTTCACACACACATATAAGGCATGCATGTGCCCCCCCCACACACACTATAATTACACTCAGACAAATGGTGACACACCACAAACACACCCTAAAATCTTTGCTTCATAAATGCAGCCCACACAGAAAGACAGGTTTCAGTACACATGCACGCACACACACACACACACACACACACACACACACACACCTCTCTTTATGTCCAAGACAAATGTCTCCACTGTGTCACTGGTGTCATCTTTTTTTATCATTAGAGTAATATTAAGTTCTTAGAAAACAGCACACACGCACGCGCACACACACACACACACACACACACACCAAGGGGGTTCCTGTGAGGCCCTCAAGCAGGTCCAGAAGCTTCCTCCCATCTTTAAGGTCAGAGAACATATCCTTAATGGCTGCCTTCCCCGTCTAGAAAACAGAAAATACACACAAAAAACATGCTGTAACTGTTAAAAGCAAACATACAACCTTTGTACACACACACGAAACACAAATCCTTCATTATTAGGTCATTGTGTGATTCAGTGAATCTTTGTCACATCCAAGATTGACTCATTTCAACAGAACAGGGACTCGTATTTGACTCAGTGAATCATTTAGCCATGACTGAGATTCAGACCTCCATCGTTTAGCAGATCAGTGTTTGACTCAGTGAATCATTTAGTCATTACTGAATCTTTTGACTATGACAGATTTTTACTCCTCTCTCATTCAACAAGGCAGCATTTGACTCAGTGAATCATTTGCTCATAACTGAGATTCAGTCCTATCTATTTCAAAAGGTCAGTGTTTGATTCAATCATTTGGTCTTCAACAAGATCTGTTCCTCTCTCATTCAGTATTTAAGTCGCAACCGACAGTCACTTCTTTCTCATTCACTGGATCAACATTTGACTCATGTGCATCAGTTCAGTCGATGAGTTCATCCAGACCTTAATTTTTCTAAACCCAGAAATAGAAGCGTACATCAGTTAGTTGTCTACTTTATCAGGTTGGACATTTCCAAATGATCACATTAATGGATGACCCTGAATGAATCATTTACCTGAACATGAACTTAAATGACTCGATTCACAGAAAAGCCTGTAAATAATATTAAATCAGCTGCCGAAGACCCCAGTGCCCGTCACAGCTGCGCAACATCGCTGCTAAATTATACCAGTAATTACCCAGAGGGACACCCATCATAAAACACTCAGCTTGTTTGAGACAGTAGGGAATGAGAGGAAGTGCACTAAAGGGTAGATGAGACATGTTTAGCTGCTGGTCAGCATCACCCTTGTCTTTCTATAAATAATCAGGAGAACAAGGCCAAAACTTTCACATGGGAACGATGAGCAGATGGGTCGTTAGTCTTCAAGTGGGGGATGAACACAACCATGCAGACGATTATACATCCTGGATACGAACTGCATAATCATTACCTCCACCAAGGTTATGTTTTTGCCTCTGTCTGTCTGTCTGTGAACAACTTAGCAAAAAAAATTATGAACGGATTTTCCTGAAATTTTCAGGGAAGGTGGAGAATGAGTCAAGGAACAAATGATCGAAGGGAAAACAGCAGAGAGGCTGACCTTCCCTGGCAGAGGTTTGCGCCCCCTGAGTGCTTCTAGTTTAAAATGAGTTATTAGCATTTTTGGTCTTAAGATTTATCTTCATCACGGCTTAAAGCATAATACGAAAGTCAACTCAGTATTTTATTACTCATCACACCAAACCTGTAAATGTCTTGATTCTAATTGTACTTTAATTACTGAACTCAAACGCATAACTCAAAAACCGATGCAGAATGCTAACATCCAAAAACAGGGAAAAGATTCCCATGGGGGTGACAAATATTTTTTTGGGGGGTGGGGGGGTGGTTTGGCATTAGAGGGGTGTTCACTATCTGTCATTGTACTTCCTTCTTTTCCCGTAACTCGGCTGTCCACAAACAGTCACTCATTTGCTGAACCACTCAATCCTACAACGGTGGCAGGGAGGCTGGAGCCTATCTCGGCTGACACTGGGTGTAGGCGGGGTTATACCCTGAACAGCTCACCAGACCATCACAGGGCAACATACACACAACCATTCACAAACACCTAGGGGCGATTTGGTACGGCCGATTAGCCCAGTGTGCATGTCATTTGACCGCTTAATTTTTCAGCACTTTTTAGTTTGTAGTCCAGTACAGTTTGGTTGTCGCAATGAGCAAAATAAAACTTGCTTTTATACCTTTGTGTGTCCCTGAAGCGACACAGAAATACACAAAACACCACACGAAATGGAAAGGAAGAATGAAGAACCTCCATCTGTGGTTCTACTGTAAATACCAGAGGAGACGCGTAAAACGATCTGGGAGCTGCTGAGCAGCGCAACGTATCCCAACAGCCAAAAATACCACAGAATCTTTCCAGCAGATCGAATCTTTTTTTCCCCTCCTTTCAGCAGATCAAAGAAAACATCTTTGCTCTTTAGCGCTGTAATTCTGTCGTGTCGGGGTGGGGGGGTGGGGGGGTGTTGGGTGTATTGGGAGATCTTCGCCAAGTTCTGGAAGAAAAATTCTCAGATTTCCCCAAACGGAGCCAAAGAATAAAACCGAGAGGCGTTCATTTCTAGGAGGGGTTGGGGTTGTTTTTAAGGAGGTTTTGCTGTTTGTGTGGTGGTTACCTTGGAGAACTGTGCGTTAATCCACTTTGTGAATGTCTTTTTCTGGACTGCATCATGTTCATCTGAGAGAGAGACAGGAGGGGGGGGGGGGGGGGGGGGGGGGGGGGGGGGGGGGGGGGGGGGGGTTATTTGGTTTTTATTCATAAAATACTTTAATCAAGAACTACATTCATTATTGTTCCCATAAATGTGGAAACAACTTTCTCCTTTTGTTCCCTTCTTCCTCTTCAGTTGTACCGTTACATTACTTAGGACACTAACACACACTTTCCAGAATGTCTTTTCTACCCTGGCTGTATACACACACACACACACACACACACACACACACACACACACACACTAACCTAGGAAATGTGTTAATACATTACCTGCCTACTGACAGATGATATTTTGTGTCTTTCATGATGGTCACTTAGTTAAAGCGATCACCTCCTTGTATGCTAGACTTTTCATCAGGGTGTCATGGGACGTCCCACATCACATCAGACACCGAGATCAGGGTGAATTAATATAATCTGATTAACTCACCGTATACCTTTTACCAGTCTGGACTTAAACATGCTACTGTTACTATGGTGACAGCTCATTTATAAAAACTTGTACCGTGCTCATAAAAGCACGCTCACTCATTTGCCAAGCCACTTAATTCTAATACATTCGCTGGAGCCTATCTCAACCACTATCTCGACACTGTGGCACTGAAGGCGAGGGTACACCCTGAATAGCTCGCCAGACCATTGTGACAATAAACAATTAGCTTAATGTGCATGTTTTTGGACGGTAGAAGGAAACCTACACAAGCACAGAGAGAACATTTGAATAATGATTTAAAAACCTGTGTAAAAACTGTAGGGGATTTTTTTTTTCAAATCTGGCAAGACGAATTAGTACATTAGTAACACAGTTTGAAATTAATTTTGTAATTTTTTTTGTTGTTCCTCGGTGTCCTTGAGTGCTTGGCAGGGTCAAAGGTCAAAAAAACAAGCAAACATTCAGGGTCACATAATCGTGGTGCGCACACACACACACACACACACACACACACACAGACACACACACACACAGACAACCAAGAGTGTGTTCAGGCAGAACTGCTGAAGGGCAAAGACTTGTCCTTGGAATGTGTCTTGGAGAGAAGCGCGCACACACACACACACACACACACACACACACAGTATAAAAGATGAGTGCAGGAAGTGTTTAAACATCGACTACGAGTTTGACTTATGACCATGACAGTCATAATATACACCAAAGACAGACACACACACACACACACACACACACACACACGCTTCCCAGTCACACCTCCAAACATGCATTCTTCCCTTTTATCTCTCGAGGCCCAGAATTCCTGAGCTCGCCTGCTTGAATAAAGTGCATTGTATTCACAGAGTGTGTGTGTGTGTGTGTGTGTGCGCGTGCGTGCGTGCGTGCGTGCGCGCGCGTGCGTGCGTATGTGTACATATACAAAGCTGCTCTCCAGTCATGCCGTCGTCTCTGAACCACTACAGCCATGTTTGCAGTGTGATATACAGTGAATCTCTCCCGTGCAGACAGACAGACGTCACGGGTGTCAGAATGCTTTGAATCCTCACTGCACTCCTGACTGGAGATCCGAGTTGTGTTTCGACTGACGAGACATTCCACGACACATTAAAAACTCCCAGAATGCGGTGCGTGTTTGTTCCTCTCTCTTGGGGCTCGGACGCTTGCCTGAGCGTGTTTGGGTGCGTAATGATGAGCAGCTAGATTTATAGGCAAGATTTGAAGCATTGTACAGGAATGCAGGTCACTTCAGCTTCGCACAAGCCACCATCGCCTCAGGCAAGTCTTAAAATTGGGAGTTTATTATAGGAGTTACAGGAGTTAAATTATAGAGTTAAATAAATAAATAAATACATCACCAATGGGCTATCAGAAAACAGGACTACAACCAAAATAAAACGGCAGTCAGTTACAAAGTGTGGAGAGTTTGTTTACAATTTATCCAGCTTGGTTTATAAATCAAAAGTGTAACTGAACAAAAAATTTAATTAAAACGTAATATTAAGCGTAGCCTTGCTAGCTAGCTAACTCCTGTTTTAACAGCTCGGTGTTTAAACTCAACGTCTTGATCTTGAAGGAAGGTAATTTGAGAGAATGCTAAGCTCGGCAAAGTCTGACCCACAAACTAAACACGCTTGGCAGTTAATAATTCACACACACACACACACACACACACACACACACACACACACACACACACACAGAGTCTCATTTAGGCCAGCACAACACACACCCCTGATTGATCCCTGATCCCTGAATATTTTACGCGGGTTACCCTACAGTGCACTTCCCATGAGACGTTATAGCACTCCTAAACACTTTGCCTTTCATTGCTGTGTATAATAACAACAACAGGTACTGCACTGAACATTAATAACACATTAATAATCATCCACTGAGCACAACACACACCCCTGATTGATCCCTGACTAATATTTCACACGGGTTACCGTACAGTGCACTTGGCATGGGATGTTATAGCACTTACTTTTAGTGCCGTGTTTAAGAAAACAAGTACTGTATTAAAACATTAATACCACATTAATAATCATAATAATATTAAATTAGCACATCCTTTATGTTTAGGTTCATCTATGTCCCTTTTTCACAAAAAAAAAAATGAAGGTTGGGGTTTTTTTCTCAGTTGATAGACTTTCTGTAGCAGAAAAAAACCAACTTGGCGTCACACCCAAGTTAGGTTAGGACCCTATGTCCTTTTTTAACCTTTAGTTTAAGGAGCACTCTGTACTTAAGGCAGGACTCTTTTGGTTTGTATATCGTGGGGTATATTTTCATCTGTAGATTTTATGTCTGTACGGCATCGTTTTGTTTGGTAGAAGAATCAAATCCTTCAGAATTGTTTACCAATGCTTTAAACTCTCTGAACTTTTTCTAAGTTTTGACACTGAATACTGTGCACTAAGCAAAATCAGCTCTCCAAAGCAATTCGCACATGCACTCACACGCACTGCAAACAGAGAGCCAGTATGAACTTTATCATAAAAGTACTTATAGGAGCCAACAATATAAACACTTCTAAATTTGCAAATATAAGAAAAGCATCAAGCTCAGCGTGGTGACAGAACATACGCTTCACTCCACCACCCGGTTGTTTATTATTTTCCTGATAGCGCCACCACACGCACGTTGCGTTTTACGTCTATACGTTTTGATGTTCAACTTTATTAAAGATGTCATACGGAGATTATTCAAACAACTCAAACACATTCGGATCAACCTGCAGAGTCACCTTACCTCGAAGTGCAAGTCCACTCTCAGCCATGGTGCCCACTCAAGAGCCGCGAGCACACCACGAACGGCGAGTAAAGAAAGAGGAACGAGCGCTCATTCGGTCTTCTACTGAGAAGGAACTGAAGAACGCGTGGAAGGAGGGAAGGACGGAGGAGAGTGCGGTGCGGTGAGATGCAATTCAATGCTATGTGTTGTGATGTGATGCGCTCCACTGATGGAGGACACACAGCTCTCTGTGCAGCCGCATCCCAGCATGCACGGGGGGCCCCAGGCATAACCAGATGGAAGGGTATGATAAACCTGTGCTATGAAGGTATGAGGTCGCGATTTTGAAAACTGATTTACTTCAAGTGTGATATTGATTGTATGCTGGATAACGTCTGTACATGGGTCCACCCCATCCTCCATAAATTACTTTATGGTAAAAGTAATGGCACCCCAGTTCCATAAGCATAGGCACAGATACGGCACCTGGGGGAAAAAAAGGCACATGCTGGACGATAAGCATTAGTTTGTATGAAACTCATTATTGTAGGTCGTTTAATATATTTTTACTGCTATGCCTTTTTTGCTAATTAGCACCTAGCTTTAACCCTGCATTCTACCCAGTTTTATCAAAGCTGACTACGCTAAAGCTAAAAATAAAACAAACAAACAAATAAATAAATAAAATAAGAGCCTTTTTAAATATCTCTTTAGGAGCACTACTGAAGGCTGCAGTCAGGCCTAAATATAAAACACCACCCTCGATTTGCTTCCCTTTTCTTTCGCATTTGAAGGCCTGTAAAAAATAGATGGCTCTGATTTCTCGTCGAATCTGTTTGTACAACCAATCACATGACTCGGCTTTCCTGTGTTACATCATCTCTTGTTTTGTGCATTTAAGTACTATTTGCGCTGTATTACTTCTGCCTGGGGTGGCATCACCCCATGCATACTCTTTACTCTACATTATTCCTTGTACACCCTCTGATATATGCAATTCCAGCAAAAAATTAAGAGAAAAAATTAAGCAGCCTGATAATTGTGTCATTTTATATTTCCACTATACAAAATCGCAATGAACTTTCCGCGCGATTAATAATACGATACACCATAACATGAAGGTAGTAGAGATCGCTGGGCTCTCTGATGAGTACACTGCTAATACATAGCTTGTAATTTCACCTCACTTTTGCTTATCTGCTAACAAACCTAGTGCAAATACTAGCATATAAACCAAAGCAGACAATTTCACACTGATTATTGCATCATCTAACCTGTATAACTACTTATCTTTAGAAGTGATGTAGCGTATACACGTATAATATAACGATGAGCAATTATCAGAAGTCGGGACAGCGCAAGCTCACAAGAGACACTCCACAGGTGATACAAGTGACCTGCTTGCGTTTATGGAAATACTTGTGATACTTTTCCAGTAGATCATTTGGAATAAAATTAATTCTCAGTATAACAGACTGTTTCTACTCCAGGAAACTGTGATCGAGTACAAGAACGTACAGGAAGAAGAAATCCAAACTGAGCTCATCATTTAAAACAATGCAACAAGAATCAAATTAAGCTCAGAGCTCAGTGTGTGTGTGAGAGACAGAGAGAGAGAGAGAGAGAGAGAGAGACAGAGAGTGAGAGCAGTTACAGGAAGTGTAAAACAAAAAAAAAGAAACCAAAACAGACAGACGTACCTAAAGGAGGAAAATCAAATTTCTTGCGTTTCTTAAACAGGCTGCGTTTTCTCCACGGCAGCCACTTGCTCATATTCACGCCAACGTCATGAAGGAACGGGGAGAGAAATCCACAGACGGCGAGGAGGAAGGAGCGTGCGGAATTTAAAAAGATAAAAACACACGCCACACAGGAAGCAAGGTGATGGTGCAGGAAACTGATGCTGCTTGAGAGAAAAGCATGCTGGGAGTGAACTTATGCACAAAAGAAGGGGGCGGGCGGGGTGTTACGGACATTGACAAACATCTGAGAGACACGTTGGATGATTATTCTTATTGTACAGCTATGCTTATGGGGAACAAGCATGACCTCGATCTCTCACTCACACACAATTACTACATCCATCTCATACCATTTCCTCTTTTATTTTGACTAGTGTTGATGCACAGCTAAAACGAAACTTACAAGATAGTACGGCGTCGGCGTCCACCCCTCTCACACACAAACACACACACACTCCTGCAGCTTGTCAGGATGCACCAAGCAGCTTAACAAACAATGAGAGAGGGTGTGTGTGTGTGTGTGTGTGTGTGTGTGTGAGTGAGTGTGTGAATGAGAGAGAGGAAGCAAGCAACAGGTGGTGGAAGCTTGTTTATCTTTCATTTTCACCTTCACACTGAGATACTGAGGGTCACTTTCTCTTCATGTCTTACTTCCTGTTTAAGCTACAGCAGTGTGTGTGTGTGTGTGTGTGTGTGTGTGTGTGTGTGCGTGAGTGTGTGTGCTCTAGTAACTTCCGTTGTTCCACTCTTCAGACCAGTGGAGTTAATCCACTCTGTAATCTAGATGGCTGATGACGTGGGTCTGTACACAGTGTAGAGAAGGTTCCTGGCTACACACTGTTCCTCGCTCACCCTCGTTTTGAGCTGTGTTCAAATCTTACAAAGAAAGTCACGTCAGTCATCTTCATTTACATCACATATTTCAGAGTGGGCGGGGCTTTGGGTTTATCCATCAGAATGTGATTGGTTTGTGAAGAGATGATGTGCAGGTCAACACACCATCTGACTACCTTCTGACAGACAACCACATACATACACTGTTTAGACAGTTTAGACAGAGCTTATCCTCTCATTTACTGGGTTTATCCTCAAACACACACACACACACACACACACACACACACACACTTATGAGCACAGAGTCACGCACAGACACACGCAAACAAGGTCAACAAGGTCGTGATGATGTCACAAGTGGGCGGGGCTTTACCTTCCAGTCTACTTCAAAATTAAAACCGCATGCAGTTTACATTGGTGCAGTCAATGCAAGAAGAACCACTACACACCGAACCGCTACTCGAGCCAAGGTAGCTAACGTAGGTAGCAGCTAATGCTCTTCATTGATTAGCAACTAGCTTATCTCGGGGGTATGGTAGGGATTTTTGATGTTGCTCAACAGCTTATATCGTTAGCTAAGAAAAACCTGGCATGTCTACATTTATTGTACAACAATGTAATCGTGATATACCAACATCCACGACACTCGAGTTAGAAACTTCTCAAGTCGGCGTTGTTTTCACCGCTCCGCGATGCAGACTCCTTTCCAGACTTTTACACTTTCTCTCCCTCTTCATAACTTCACTCTGCTTTCCAAACCACACATTCCACACACACACCTATAATGACACAGTCCTTGTAGCTACAGAGCCAACTGGTGGATCAGTACACTGTGGCAGAAATCTTGAGAATGGGCCTTCAGACACAATGAATCTTGGCAAAATGTGACCCGAGACACAAGCAATGCCCAGAGGACCTAAAGACGTTTCTCAAATTGCCTGTTGGTTCTGCACATTGGCAAAACACCAACACTCTCACTTATTCGCCGAAAAAACGCTTCATTTTATTAAGGCTGGCAGTGGTTGGAGCCTATATCAAGACAAAAAAAAAAGCTGAGAATCAATATTCCTTGCGGGGACAAGCAAAGTGTCCCCGCAAGGAATATTCCTGCACTTGTGGGAACATTTGGCACGTACGCACGCACACACACACACACACACACACACACACACACACACACACACACACACACACACACACACACAC
>JAOUQZ010000017.1:15408032-15425591 GCA_028564935.1 Neosilurus hyrtlii
AGAGAGAGAGAGAGAGAGAGAGAGAGAGAGAGAGAGAGAGACACGGACAGGAGGACAAAACGAGAGAATGATGGGGACATATTGTGGATGTGTGTGTAGCCACACACACACACACACACACACACACACACACTTTACCACTTTCACTGCACACACACAGCTGTAAACACAGCAACTTGTACTCCCTTCACACATCTGGCAGCTCACTCACCCTTTAACATATCACACACACACACACACACACACACACACACACACACACACACACACCACCTTTTTTTAACCAACATGGATAAGCCGCTCCAGGGTCTTCATATCAGCTGAAAGACAAACACATCATATTTTCACTATACTGCTAAAGACCACTGTTGCTAGGCAACCGGGAGATACGGACACCAGTCATAAGCTAGCAATTAACCTAGCTAGCACATGGGCTAAATCTTCACCACAGACAAATATAAACGTACAGTGACAATGGAAACAAGCCAAAACATTAGACATGTCCACATTTACCTCAAATATATTTGTACATTTTTAATAAACGCCTCTATATGGGTACAATAACACACAACTACAATTAGCACAATGCTCATTGCTGCACAGTCCTTAAATGCACAATGGCCGTGGAAATGAAATGAAATAAAATAAAATAATAATAATAATAATAATAATAATAATAATAATAATAACTATTTACGTAAAAATTTAAATACGTGATCTGCTAAAGCAGCTAAATAATCACACATACACACACAGGAAAACTTTACTTTTGACCGTAACCAGGCAACCAGAGCCCAGGCAGGAAAAAAAAAGAAAAAGAAAGAAAAGAAAGCCATTGTGGTGGAGAAAAGCGTCATAAATCCAGATCGGTGGAGGAATTCCAGCACAGGGATGTCCGAGGCATTCCCGACCCACACACAGAGAGAATAAAATGCACCCTAAGTCGGGCCTCAGCCTGAAAACACTACCGCAAATCATTCTGCTCTGCTGCAGATCCTGCAGAGCAACAACACACAAATCTGGACACAGGACTGCACTCAGTTTTCTTAGAACTTGTTGATGGTTTTTTATTTTTAATCCATTTTGAGTTTTGCACTCGCTTGTACTTAGGCATCCAATTTGTTTCATGTGAACCTTACAGTTTAGAACAGGTCGCACTATTCACACAATACCGCAATCCTGAACAGTACACTTTGGACTTTTTTTATTATTTTAATTATTTATACAATGCATGAGTGCAACTCTTAGAGGATCTTCAAGAATTAACAAATAATTAAACTAAAGCAGCATTACACCAGACACAAATAGATTATTATAACTCGGCATAGTTATAATGAAATGTTTCCCCCTAGTGGCCATCTGATGAACATTATGGCTCATATAAAAAATTAAAATTAAAATATAAAAATTATTTTAAAAAGGGATTTTTCAGTATTTCAAGATTTTTCCCCCCCAAATGTAATGGTTTGTAATTTGTTCCACACCGTACTCTAGAAAAATATATCCAAATATGTACATAACTCATATCCTTTCATACCATTGCCGTACCGCTTTACCCTCCTGGGGTCACAGGAAGACTGGTGCCTATCACAGCTGATACAAAAGCTCGCTAGACCATCGCAAGGCCAACACACACTCAGGGGCAATTACATATACACACATGCCTAAGGGCAATTTGTAACCGCCAGTGATCCTACTTGCACGTCTTTGGACTGTAGGAGGAAACCGTTCTATCTGGAGGAAACCCACACAAGTACAGGGAGAACATGCAAACTCCATACAGAAACGCCCTCGTTGAGCTTGGGACACGAACCCAGGACCTTCAACGGATTCTTCATTCAGACTGGTTGTTTTTTTTTTTTGTATTATTTTACTCCTCTTCATTGAACAACAAGGGACAGAAGGCGGCCTTTGTTTGAAAGTAAAAGGATATACGCAGCGCTTCCTTGAAATTCAGCCAATGACTCGACCTTGTGTTACACTGCCTTGCGAAATCGAAGCAACCATAACTGTGACATTATTATATTACAGATTATGGGCACACACAGTCAGCTACACTCTATCGCTGTCTCTTACTCCTTCCTGCAGAATATCTCTCTCTCTCTCTCTCACACACACACACACACACACACACACACACACACACACACTCCTGGGCCGTCTCCTGACACGGTCACGGATTATCCAAAATGATCAGCCAACAAAATGACCTGTTTATTGTGGAACGCAAAACACGAGGTCACCCACCTGCTCGACACTTGATGATGTCGCTAAACTCGTTGTTTGCTCCGCCCTCAGCAACGTCCACCCGTGAAGCCGAAGTCGCCATGTTGACGAGCGGGACGTGGAGCGCTTAATTTTCACAGAGAATCCTGAAAAACAATTTCAAATGGGTTACATGCCGTCGATTATCTGTTTGTTTGCTATTTGTAAAATAATGTTAATGTAAAATAATCCAGAAGAACACAGCAATAAAAAAAAAACAGGTGTTTCGAGTAAATGGTGGGACTCTGGATTGATATAAATACAACATTTAAAATATTTTGTTGTCTAAAGACTTTCCCCAGTAAAACCTCCAATCCACAACATATCAGCAGTCTGATCAAGCATGACATGCAGTCATACTGGTTTAACTGGTATAGGAAACTAATCAGTGACATCGTTGTGCGACACGACCCAGCAGCACCTTTGGCTGATCACCATATATAGGTATAACATCAGTATTGGTGAAGCCAAGATTAAATTTTACCTACAATGAGGAAATATCTCCCTGTGCTTACATGGGTTTCATCCAGGTACTCTGGTTACCTTTGATAGTCCAAAGACATGTACATTAGGCTAACTGGCCGTTCCCTTTGTGCCGCTTGTATGTTGGCCTGGCGACAGACAGGCTTGCCGTTCAGGGTGTACCCCGAGTTGCCCAGAGTTGGCTTATACAAGCTCCAGCTTTCCTGTGACCCTAGTAGGATTAAGCGGGGAAGCTGGAGCCTATCTCAGCCATCCCTGAGTGACCAGCTTGCCAGTCCTAGTTAAGAAGTCCGAGGATAAGCTCCGGCCTGATGAGCCAGTAGGTTCAGGTGTAAAAGCCCAAAGTCTCAAATGTGTTGCAGTGGGATGTCCCAGGGTGGCAGTGCCCCTTTTCGTAAGATCACAGTGTGTAGGTTGTGTGACACACCAGCAGGACATCGTGACAGAGAGATAACACGACAGAGGGACATGGAGACTGGGCCCCAGATGAGCATTACTAATTTGTTTGGCAATTTCAGAGTTTTCCATGTGGCCTGTAGAGTTACAGTACGTCACTGATAGGGTTGATTCTCTGTACAGCTTAGACCAACCACTATATTAAACACAAACAACCAGCGAACACCAGCTTGCTGCCAATTAGAAAAGGTGAGGTGTACAGAGCACCAATTAGGTTGCCATGTCCTTGAAAAAAACTCTACAACTGAGCTTCAGTCTAACCAGCACCAGTATTTACCTTAAACCAAACATTAATCATGTGGTATGCCATGTGACACACTTTTAACACCCAGAGACGTTCTAGCCAGACCAGAGGATTATATCCACCAAAGCTGGAAGCTTTTCAAAAAATCATTAACGAGAATGCAAGCAGGAAAATCCTGTCCCTGTAGCCTTACTTGCAAGGATCACCAGGTCCCTATGGCACCCAACTGCCAACAACAGACCACGCCATGGAGGTGTGGTGGATTTACACTTGTGTACACACTCGGGAGAAGAATGCAGGTGTGACTAATGTATGACATCAGTTTAAAAATAGTCATGAAATAATAGTTTCTTAACAGGAACTGGTGCTAACTGACATCTTCAGTCTTAAGCACCAATCATGTTTAAGCCATTCTTCTTATCTTTAGTCAGGGAATCCAAAATAAAACACCGGAATATTGAACCCGGCAGGCTGTCATGGCGTCCCGGCTAGTCACGGGGTCTGATCAGATGGTTTCATCAACGTTAACGTTATCAACATAACATCCATCTGTTACCATCCTACTGCCGACAGGTTCCTTACTAAAATCACTGTCATTCCTTTTGTGTCTGGATGTGACAAAAATGTTGTATGTCATGTTGTAACCGCCCCCTCCGGTCTCGCCCTAAATCTCACAACAGCAGACTTTGCTTTAGAAACGCTTTGTGTTTAATCCAATACTGCTGTAAACACATTGCACTAATAAGCTTTCTGCTAAACCTAGCATGTTTAGCATAAACAAATAGTTAACCAAAAAAAAAAAAAAAAAAACTAGCTATTTTTGGCTAAAAGGGCTAAACACTGGCATGCTAGTCAGTACTTATTGTTTGTTTGTTTATTAATACAAACAACAACAGGACAAATATTTAAGCACTGCCTAAAAGCGGAACTCAGATAATGTTTCATGTGTACGTTTACTGAAACGTGAATACGTAAAGTAAGAGAATAAGCTGTGAAGCGCAAGTGCACTCAGCGCCAGTGACGTGCACATGACGTGTTTTTCCCACTATTTTCTTCATTTATTGGGTTGCCAGCATGGCACGTAAGCACAGACACGGGAACAAAATACAGCTCATGGCTTTAGGACATTAAAGTATGGATAAGTGTGGACCTCCACTAATAATAATAAATAAAATACTGTGATAAATTATGCTAATTAGGGGATTTGTTTAACCATTGTTTTTATTTGTATACAATGACATCCTAACTGACTTTTTCAGAAAAAGTTTTCTACTGGCTTGTGAGCCTTCAAACGGTTGACTAAGGACATGATACAATTCTTATACTACTAGATACTACCTGAATATCTCCACCATACCAATACGTGCATCCTCGATACACTGTGATATATTGTACAACCAATCATCAGTACATACCCGGTGGCCTGAAGATTAGAGAAGCAGGTTCGGCACTTAAAAGTTGCTGGTTTGATTCCCAAATCGGAACTAAAATTGCATAGTCTTGGGGGAAATTAAGTGCATGATTTGAGTCCTGACAGGCTCATAGTGTTTGAGGGTTTGAGTCCCGGTCTTTGTGTTTGCGTGGGTTCCCTCCGGGTGCTCTGATTTCCTCCAAGAGTTCAAAGGCTGGTTGTTTAAAATTGCGCCTCGATGTGAGTGTGAACGGTTGTGTGGGTGTCTGCCCTGCCATGAACTGGCAACCTGCTCAGGGTGTACCCTGCCCCTTGCCCAGAGTCGGATGAGATAGTCTCCAGCCATCTGCAACCAGGAGTCCATGGTAGCTAATTGTTCGAGCTCTCTCTGGAGGGAAGGATGGCATATGCTGACCTCCCTGTCACTTACAGCGATCACCAGGGAATCATGGGCGTCATGTGAAAAGGGGTGGATAGCGCTTTCCCTGCGAATGTGTCAGGCCACCCCCAGGTGCGCATACGCAGTAGTTTGTAAAAATGCATGGGTAGCGTCATGTGACACCGAGGTGACACATACTTGTTAATGCCACTCCCTGTTTGATGGTAGTGCTCAAGTGGGATGGGGGAGGCAATGCTTGATGGGTGGAAACCGGCAATAACTTGATTAGGGATGGAATTAATTAATTAATGAAAATTGAAATTGAGATATATTGGGAAATGGGGGCCGAGGTTTACTTAAAAAAGTCCAGAGCTTCCCTTTAAGGAGAAACACTGACATTGCTGAAACTCGAGACCTCTAAAAACCAATGCACTCGGAATCTTGACCTTTACACCTGTTTTGATCAACACTGACCACTTGGTGATGTGAGCCACCTGATGTTAATAAGTGACCCGATGTTGCCCTAGTAAAGAATCCAGACTCTAGGCGGAACGTCTTATATGGAACGCATGGAGAGGGATGGCACGCTTTGATAGCACGGATGGTCATAGAACCGTGCGGACGTTTTTCCAAGAGAGGACAATCATCAATTACCGGATCGGCATGCAGTTTGAAAGAAATGACACAAAGGTCTAAGCGTAAAAAATTTGTCTGAGGTATTGCAGCAGTTATCTCAGCAGCTTTGATTGGAGCTGCATTTTGGAGTCGGCCTCGGTGGAATAAGCCCCAGGCAATACTAATGAACCCACTGAATATAACATGACCACACACAGTCTTGTTTGCTCTGTTCTTACAGGCCATATTTGTCAAACCCTGGGGGGTCAAAAGGCTTCACAGGTTTGTGTTTAACCTCCACCTCTTGTATTAAACCAAATCCTGAACTAGCTCACGAGGTGAATGGGGTATGCTAAGGCAAGACACTACATGTAGAAGTTACTATTTTATTCACACTACTCAGATTGAGTTTTCAATTGAGTTGCAACGGAATTGTGAGGGTGTTATGTAATATTCCACAGGTTCATCAGTGTTGCCTGGGGCTGCACCATTATTCCACACAGTGTTCTCACTGTTTTTGTCTGCTTGCAACCATTGAGTTACCGGAAACTTCAGCCTTGGCTGGTCGTGGCCAGATGTATTTCATGGTAGACAAATTGTTGCCTTCTTGGGGTCAACCGGCATGATGTGATCGTGAAGTGGGAGGAGCTTCTTCAGATAACCACCAATTATCTAAACCTTAAGCCTTGGTCTGACATGGCAGGAATTTAAACAATTTTGGCCATCTGATATTTAACCAGCATTATCCTCTAAGCGTTCCGGCAGGAGCCGATGAGCTACCTTGAGAATCAGGAGGACATGGTTTCAATTCTCGGAAAGTTCAGTCATGCTGAAAATTCAAGTATTCAGAGTCAAGCGCTGAGGTACATACTTCTTCCACCCATATTTGCCTTCAAAATGTGCCAAAATGGCCACCGTTCTCCCCTTTCTCAAAGTAGCTCTTCGGCTCCCAGGGATTCCACTTACGGGAAAATGCTGGTTGACCCCCAGAAGGCAATATTTGTCTACAGTGATGTAATTCCAGCTATGTGAGACTGTGGCTTGAGGTTCAGATAGCATGGGGGTTATCCGCAGCTTAGCTCCGGCCACTTCAAGATCACATCAAGCCTTCAATGTGTACCAGTTTAGAGGTTCTAATTATGACGACATAAATAGACGGCGTGATTAGCTAGGCTATTCCTCCCTAACAAGATCAACAACAAAACACACAGGAAATGAAATGGTACGATACAAACGGAACCCCGTAAAACATTCTACGGAACAGCTTACTGCTGCTCAGATTGGCGACGCCACGGCGTTTTATTACCGGCACACTTCTGACTTGGGGCTCATCTGTAATTACGGGTTCAAGTTCACTCCCCTTATAATTACGATATTTCCAACAGAACTTGAAGGCAGCAATATAAACTTTAAAACTCTGTTTTCCTGATAACTTGGTGATGTGCTGTGCAGTGTCATATTGTATTATTTAAGGTTTACAAACTCCATAAACCACAATAACTACAGTGGAAATGCATTAAACCACATCACGGTTTTTTTTCTTAAGAGTTCTTCTCAACACCGTTTGGTTCCATGTGGGTTCTTTACTTTGCAAACCAGTTTTTTAAAACTCACTGGTGACATTGGGCAACCCGATAAACCACGCTAAGCAGTAATGCATTAAACCACATTGTCTTTTAGAAGGATTCTAATAAAACCTCATGGTTCCAAGTGGGTTCTTTACCCTGAGAACCATGGTTCTTTTAGTCTCACCGTTGTCATTGTGCAAGGTTTATGAACCATGCTAACTAGAACACAAATATGTTACGATACATGTTTTGAACCCCACAACCCAGTGGGCATAAGGGGTTTTGTTGTCACTGGTGACGCCTGTCCGTCTGTCTGTCGGTAGTTGCATTAAGCGCACTAAAACAAAAACGCCATCCTGGATCATCTTCATTGTTGGTGTGGAGGTTGGGACTGGTTAACTACACGAGACTATCGATTTTCATCACGGCACGATATCCAATAAAGCCAGCGTGGGCTGAGGGGATTTGTCCACTTTGTGGGGCTACTTTTTAAAGAAGTGTTCCACTTAAAACCTTATGGTTCCATGTGTTTTTTTTCTTTGTTTTTTTTAACAATGGTTCTTAAGGATGCACCGGTATGTCAAGCAAGGTTTATCAACTGTTGTAAACTTGGCTAAGACTAAGACAAGCAGAAGTACATTAAACCACACTGACTTTAAAAAAAAAAAAAAAAAAAAAAAAAAAAAAAAAAAAATTTCTACCCAAAACCTCATGGCTCCAGATGGGCTGTTAACTTTAAGAACCATGGTTCTGTAAGTAGACCCAATTTCATAAGTAATGTTTATTTAAGCAAATTAACATATTTAATTATATCAAACACTGTTATGTATAAACTTCATTAATATATGGATTAAAAAATAAATAAATAACTGGTCAACAGACAGTAACAGTGATGTCTATACACATTTTTAGCTTTTTTCCTGGTGATTTCAGAGGTTTTGCCCAACATGAGCCAGTAAAAAGTCGTCCGACGCCTCCTCAAGTGTTTTTTTTTTTTTTTAACAATTCTTTTCTAGATTTGATTTACTGCTGGGTAAGATCACACAAGTGCCAATCGTTCTGGTACCTGAGGACAAAATACTGCAAGAATATCAGATTTTCTTCAGCTGAGGTTCCCATGGCTTTTTATCCCGATTCCATCAGAACAAATTTAATTAATAAAACACACATATTATATATATGTTAGGGAAAAAAACCAATGTAGCTAATAATGATTTGAATGGGGTGATGGGGTATAAACTGGGCTTTGTATTGGAGTCGGGCTTTTATTTCTGTGGTTAGTTTCCTTTAATCCATTAAAGGGTTCCAGGTGACTTTATTATAGTTCCATGCGGGTTCCTTACTTTGGGAACCCTGGTGCTTTAGGACTCACCTGCCTCCTTGTGCAAGAGACTGGATCACTAGTGAAGTGTTTAGAGAATGAAAAGCAAGTCCAGAGGTTTTGGTTTGTACATCAGAAAGAAAGAAAGGAATAAAGAATGAATGAAAGACTTGATTTGCGCAGGAGATAAAAAAGGAAAAGGGTTTGTTCTGAAGGTGAGTTTAGGTCAGTGGGAATAAAGAAAGGAATGCATGATGTCCTGCCATGTTGTCTCTTACCTCTGCACAGTGTGTGTGTGAGCTGGGGGGAGTCTCCGAGACTCGGGCTGGACAGAAAACCCGCCGCACATGGAGGTTCCGCCGGCCATGGACCTCCACACGCCCCCTTCTCCCTGCGCTCCTCTCCACGACGGACCTGCTTGTGTTTGTTTGTTTGTTTTGGAAAGAGAAAACAAACAAAAAAGCCCCACACGCGCACACGGATCCCAAGCTGAGCTCGAGACCGCTTTTATCAGCTTTTTAACGCGCAACAACAAGCGCGCGTCCCCGGTGTCCCCGGTTGGTCCCCGGATGGTCCCCAGGCGCTGATCCGAGCAACTTTCCCGATTTTCACTTTCCTCGCAGATGATTTTCACAACACCCCACACAGCTGGGAAGAGGCAGCGTGCCGAACTTTGCTCCCAGCGCGCGCACCCGCCCCTCTGCGTCTCCGTGCGCGCCGCCCCATTCAGGAACTTCCTCCAGCCGAGAAAAAAACAAAAACCCACGGTGCGAGCGCGGGCACGCATCCACAGGGAACGTGCGCGTACCCGTGAGTGAGGACACCCAACTAACGAAATATTCCCTATTGATACACAATAACCTGCATTTATTTATTTATTTATCATACTTATTATTATCATAATCATCATTATTATGTTTTTACTATTATTATTATCGTTATTATTATTATTATTATTATTATTATTATCATCATTATCATCATCATTATTACTATTATCATTATTATTATCATCATTATTATTATTACTATTATAATTATTATCATTATTATTATTATTGTTATTATTATTATTATTATTATTATTATCACCATTATTATTGTTATTATTATTATTATTATCATCATCATCATCATTATTACTATTATCATTATTATTATCATCATTATTATTACTATTATAATTATTATCATTATTATTATTATTGTTATTATTATTATTATTATTATTATTATCACCATTATTATTGTTATTATTATTATTATTATTACTTTTATCATTATTGTTGTTATTGTTATTATTATTATCATTATTATTATTATTGTTGTTGTAATTAATATTAATAATGTTATTATCATCATCAACAACAGCAGCAGCAGCAACAACAACAATAACAACAACAACAACAACAACAACAACAACAACAATAACAACAACAACAACAACAATAATAATAATTATAATAACAACAACAATATAAAAAAAATAATTTTAAGGCTGCTCAATACTGGGAGAAGTCGGGGCAGGGCCAACACAAACACACTAGGGGCAATTAGGAGCAGCCAATTCACCTGGTGTGCATGTCTTTGGACTGTTGGAGGAAACCAGAGTACCCGCAGGAAACCCACGCAAGCACGAGGAGAACATGCAAAACTCCACACAGAATATTCTATTAGGGTCATCGCAGGGTCACTCACACTCACACTCACCCCAAGGGCCAATTTGGACCAGTAAATTAGCCTGGTGTGCATATCCTTGGACTATTGGAGGAAACTATCTCCCGGAGGAAACCCATGCACAGAAATGCTTCCGAATGTTGCAGTACTGGTAGTAATTTGTTTCTTAAAACGTAGACATTAAAATGAAATAATTAAATTACACTTAACTAGAGTATATTATATATAATATTACACTCCTGACAATATTGCAACATTCAGGGTCCCATTACTCTGTTTTGCCTATACAGATGTTAAACTTTGCACATGTTTAGAACTTGATGAACTGTATCTAGTGTCATACTACCTGTAACTAAAACAGCTTACATGGTACAGAAACATTGCAATCTAACTTTTAGTGCGTTTTTTTAACAGGCACCATTCAATTGCAGTTGTGGAGAAGGGGGAAAAACAAGCCTGGTGAGGGAATGGAACAAATGTTTATAACAGCTGCTATAACATACAGTACCAGTCAAAAGTCAGGACACGCCCACTCACTCTAAATGAAATATAAGGTGTCTCCAAACTTTTGACTGGTAGGGAGAGAGTGTGTGTGTATAAATATATATAGCCTATATACAGTGCTGTAGCACACAGTGCTCATTACTGACTGTGCTTTTTGGATGCAGAACAGCTGCCTAAAGAATACAAGCTGTAATAGCTAAACATGACCGACAGGGGGCAATGTGTGAACGTAAAATGAAAACGTGTGTAACTGTGGCGTGTTATAAAATATAATACTATAAAAGTACAAAAACTTGACTTGATTTAATTGTTCGCTTGATTGTGTTGTTTAAAAAAACAATCAAAACAAAGAAACAATTATTTAACATTAAAAAGTGTTTCTACCAGGAGTGGGGTTCGAACCCACGCGGACATATGTCCATTGGATCTTAAGTCCAACGCCTTAACCACTCGGCCATCCTGGTGAACGCGGTATCTGTCTTTGCTACTGCCTTATTTAACCACCTATAGTATGTATTCTTTAAACTGTACATCTACAGTATGTATTCTTTAAACACACTCATTAATGTCTCTTTTTATATTATTTTTCGTTGCCATTTTAAATTCCGTATCTTCAGGTGCTGCATGCTAAACCATGCTAACTATTAGCTAGTGTTATGCTAGCTTAGTTAGCTTAGCTTCTCGATTATAAACCTCCTTTTTTATTGAATAAACACCGATATTACAGTTTATTTTGGAGAGGCTGGTGTAAGGAACCACCTTCTTTAGACCTCACCAGTGTGTGTGTGTGTGTGTGTGTGTGTGTGTGTGTGTGTGAGACTCTTATACGTGTGAAAGAATTTGGGAGTTTTCTGTAAACATTTAGCTTAGCTGAGTGGTTGTCACGTGATTTCATGACCTGTGTATAATAGAAAACAACTTCTTAATAAATTCTAGCATTTAAACAAACAAACAAATAAATAAATACATAAAATTTATACTAATAAATATATAATCTTGAGTGGGATCACCGACATAACACATGCTTGGAGTGAAAGCCTTGTTTAGAAATATTAAGTATTAGAAACTTCCCGTCCAGTTTTTGACAGATCAGCAGATCCATTTTTATAACTGGGCGGGGGGGGGGGGTGACCCAAGGGTGGGTGTTCCTATTACATTTTGGAAATAATGCATGCACTAAAAATAAAATCCCTATCTCTTATAATAAGCAAATAATCACAATCTCAGAGAAAACATATCCGATCGGCACTGCAGGGGGTGCTGTGTAATGAATTTTTATGGCTTGGCAGAGGTTTGCGCTCTCTGGGTGCTCTTCTTCATGTCTGCTTCATTCAAAATCCATCATGTTATGTTTAAGGGGCATACAGAAATAAACTGATTTACTCATCGCTCAGCGTTTTATAGCTGACAGGTGGTGGCTGGCAGACGTCCCCACATTTACCGGCAATCCCTCCTTTATATTTATTGGTGTCAGTGGTATCCTTTGACCTTTAAACCTGCCCGCTTTACAAGGTCAACAATTACTTGACTTGTCAGTGCATGTGGAGGCCAAATGTCATTGAGCTTCCAAGGTTGCAGGTTCATGATATCACTGCTCATAATTTTCAGCAACAGGACACAAGTTTATGCAAAATAAATTGTCACCGTTATGCATGAATAAACAGCAGTACATACCTATTTATCAGCCAAATTGGAAAATCAATAAAAATAAATAGAATATTGTTAATAATAACAAATATATATATATAGAGTACAAATCTCTCTCTCTCTCTCTCTCTCTCTTGCCCACTATATCCAGATGCATGCAAAACAGCAGCCTACTTTTCCTCAGCCTTCACTGCTTTGTATCTCGGTGCAACGTGGACGCACTCTGCGTCCACCCGACAATCTCCACTATGATTTTAGTCACTGTTATTTTGAACCAATGACAAAACTCCCTGATTCCGTCTCTCTTTTCACTTCAAAAGCTGTCTACTGGTTTCCATATATGGTCAGTGTTTCCTTTATGTGTTCATTTGAATGTTCCCATGGTAGCTAATCCATCTTGTGTGTTACCCATCATTACCTTTGTACCACTTTGTATTTTTTAAATATTATACCCTTGTCCATTTTTTGCATTTTCTTGTTTCTACTGTGTGTCTGGCATAGTATAAACACGCTTCGCCATTTTGTTGATAAAGATTGGTCTCAAAAATGGAGAACACATGCACTTGCAGATGAAATCCATTCTCAACACTTTTCTAATTTCAAAACAACATACATAATAAATCTACATTTGGAAGCAGAATACGTACACCATTTTGGACAATCCTACTAGATACATCCCCTTGCCCTGATTGGTTGGATGCCAATGGTCCAAATCTTTTGCTTTTTTGTCCCATTTACAGAGCCACCGAAACTAGTGGGGTTGGAGCCTATGTCAGCCAACTCTGGAAGAAGGCGGGGTACACTTTAAATGGCTCACCAGTACATTGCAGAGCCAGCACACACACACACACACACACACACACACACCCCCACACACACACACACAGTCACTCAATTTTAAACAGCCAAGTAGCCTAATGTGCATGTGTTTGGACTGAGGGAGGAAACCAGAGTACACAGAGGAAAGCCAAACAAGCAAGAGAGCATGCAAACTCGATACAGAAACTCCCCCGATGAGCCCAGGACGCGAACCCAGGACCTTCTTGCTGTGAGTTGGCCATACTATTAGGACAATTTTGCCATACTGCTGTATTAAAAAAGTGTTCCAGCACATGCTCTAACTTCTGAACACTCATATATGACGCTGAGTCATATTTTAAGGCTAACATATACAAAATGAAAAAAAAAACATTTATGACAAATTACAAAGCAGACACGTGCACACAGTGGAAATAAATCAAATTTATTTATTTTCTCTTAAGGACCTTTTACTGATTAGTCTCTGGCTGGTCATCTTGTCTGACTTTTTCTTTCTCTCGTTCGCGCTTCCTCTCTTCTATTTTTCTCTTTTCTCTCTCCTTCTCTCTGTAGTACTCTTCTTTGAGGTCCTCCCGTTTCCTGCGTGTCCAGCCTTTCGCCGTGACGTGGTACAGGTCTACGTTGTTGCCCGAGTACGCGTCCCTGTGTGTGGCTCGATACACGGCTTCCCTGGCTATAGAGACCGCTTCTTCAGCACTTACCCCCCAGTGAATCCTCTCATCCAGGATTGAGTAAGCATAGGGAGAACCTGAACCCACTGAGAAGAGCTCACCCTTCAAACGGAGGCCATCGCTGCACACATAAACAAGGGCTGGACCGGAGTGCTGCGTTGACGCTGAAGTAGACGTAGAAGCTTTGCCTGCCGTCGGTGCTTTACCTTCAGTGTCTTCTTCAGACGTTTTTGCATTTCTTGGTATCTCTTTCTCCTCTCCATCCCATCCACACAGAGTGGCAGCTACGCACAGCTCGGTGCCTTTAAAAGGGTGCAACATGTGGGACAACAGTTTGGCGGCACCCTCTGTCGACAGCCTCCGCCTGTTTCGTAGCTGGTAAAGCCGTAGCTCCCTCGCTAAGATGCGCTTCCAAAGGACGCAGTCGGCTGAGGTACCTGAAGTAGTCCCCACCAAGTGAGAGTGCACAGGTATGATCTTTTGGGATGCCGGGCATGCCACTAAGCCCGCACAACTGGATCGTGAGTCTGCTGCGGCAATCACACCGCCCTGGAAGATGAATCCCAGCGTGGTTGTGCCGTGACCCAGAGGGAACGGGAGAGGAACTGATGGAGAGGCCGACAGTGAAATGGAGGAGTAGGTGGACATTGTGGGTAAAGAGGGCCGGCAATGATCATTGTTTTTGTATTGGGGTTGGACTTGACCGAACCGAATAGGGCTCTGCGTGAGGTATTCATGCACCGGCACGTAAAATTCCAGTGGACTTGAGTTTCTGGTTTGCTGCAGCCATGTGGTATTTGAGCCACCTACAGAAAAGGTACTCTCCAGAGACCTGGAAGACAAACGTGGAGCATTCCGCTGAAGATCACGAGAGGGGTCGAGAAAACCACAGACGTCTTGTAAAGCCATGACGTGACAATGACGTGAAAAGAAAATGCCAACATTCACATGGACGTCTACAATACCTGATCAGCCTTACATGTGAACAGATGAAATGTACTTCAACATTCACTTATACGAACCTTTTCCTTTTATACATTCCCTTATGAAGCGACATCAGAACCTCTCTCATGCTTGACTTCTTTCTGTTTCGGTTAAAAGAGGCATGAGGACGCCTGAAGCCACTGAAGCGAAACGTGCGATGCTGTTTTAAGCTGAGCAGTGTACTCGCTGGTGTCAGTCAAGATTTGCATCCTTCACGCCTAACCGATCAGTAAATTTGCTCAGGATACGACACTGAGAACGTTCTGGTGATCCAGTATGCGATATATATCTTCATTGGCAAATTATTTGACCCATACAAGCTATTCACGATTTTAATACGTCAGAAAATGTCACAAATGCCATCTTTATCTTTATTCATCTACATGTAATCACTCCTCCAGGCTCAGCAATGGAAATATACAGCAATGGGTATAACAGTTTGGGGACTGTTTATCCGCTCTACACCTTCTGCACTATTTATTTTATTATAACTTCCAACAATCTGCCCCTCTCAGCACCAATAGCGCTGCTGCGGTATACCTATACCATCAGCTGCTTTCAGCAAAAACATAAACTTCTTACAGATTTATCCTGCTATGGTCACGGGGAGGGCGGAGCCTATCTCAGCCGACTCTGCCTAAAAGTGGGGTACACCCTGAACAGCTTATCAATCCATTGCAGGGCCAACACACACAAAAACACTCGAACCTAGGGGCATTTCGGAACAGCCAGCTAGCCTAATGTGCATGTCTTTGGACTGTCGGAGGAAACCGGTGTACCCAGAAGAAACCCATGCAAGCACAGATAGAACTCCATACAGAAACGTCCTCGAGTACAGGACTCGAACTCAGGACCTTCTTGCCGTGCGGCGGAGCAAGCTTACCACGACGCCTCCGTGCAATCCGGTATAAAGCATTAGCTGATTAATTTGTAATTTATTCAAATTCAAATTTATTTGTCACATACAAATTATACACAGTACAACATGTAGTGAAATGCTTAGTACGACTGTCCAGAATGTAAAGAATAAACTATCAGGTAACAAGGAGAAAAACAAAAAAAGCAAAGGTCAGATAAATATAAAATCTATATAAAAAGCAAAAGGACAGAAATAGGAAAATATATAGAATAAAATAAAATAAAATATACATCTGAGAAAAATATCGGATACAAATATACAAATATATATCTATGTACATATGTATATATATATATAATGCAAATGTAATATAGAATGTGGAGGTAATATAAAAATAGAATGTTTATTGCAGTGGCGACTTTACTAGTAAAATTTAAAGTCAGTAAAGTGTCTGTGTGCGAAAAGTGAGTGTCTGTAAAGTCAGTAAAGTGGCAAACTTAATGATGTTGGTGGAGCTGGAGGTGGCCACACAGTCGTGGGTGTATAAAGAGTACAGCAGGGGGCTCTTTATTTGCATAACAACCGACCGCAAGTGTTTCACAGAGGAACCGATTACATTCTTGAAAAAATAAAAAAGGACAATCAGTGAAAGCGTGGGTCAGGGTGGCATGGTGGCGTAGTGCTTAGGACGTCCACCTCACAGCAAAAAGGTTCTGGGTTCGGGTCTGCGTGGAGTTTGCATGTCCTCCCCCTGCTTGAGTGGGTTTCCTCTGGGAGATCTGGTTTCCTCCGACAGTCCAAAGACATGCATATTAAGCTAACTGGCTGGTTCAATTTGCCCCTGTGAGTGTGTGTGTGTGTGTGAATGGTTGTGTCTGTGTTGCCCTGTGATGGTCGGGCGAGCTGTTCAGGGTGTACCCCGCCTTCGCCCGGTGTCGGCTGAGTTGGGCTTCAGCCTCCCTGCGAGCCTAGCAGGATAAAGCGAATGAGTAAGAGTGAGAGAAAGCATGGGTGAGATTTATGGGTGTAAAGGTGACTGATAAATCAAACAAGCGCGGTCCGATTCACTTGAGCTGAAAAGAGTCGATTCAGTGAAGTGAGTCGACTCGGTATCGGTGCGAGCAGGTGCTCGTGTTTGCCCCACCTGCGACTGTGACACGGAAGCGTGACAAGTCACCAGTAAACAAATCTCCTGCGACGGAGAATGAACCGCCGGCCACGCCAAGCCCGTTTCCTGCCCTGATCCGAAGCCTTTATTCGGGTCACTGATGATTCGAGCTGCGCCGGATTCGAACCCACGACCCCCGGCGGGACAGGATGAATCCGGGCTTCTTCCTCCAGGTGACGGTCTGTGCTGCGGTTCTTTCTGGGGTAAGAAAACCGAAATACGCGCTTTTACTCGCAGTAAACACAACCGGCTCATATTTCAGCTGAAGCTGTACTTTCTTCCTGAACAGAAAGAACTTCGAGAACATTTCCTGGTGCACAGAAGGAGATCAGTCGAAACTTTCTGTTCCCTTTTTTTAACACTTAAAAGTACATTTATATTTTCTAAAAGAAATAACAGAACATATATAGCTGTATATATATATATATATATATATATATATATATATATATATATATAGAGAGAGAGAGAGAGAGAGAGAGAGAGAG
>JAOUQZ010000017.1:15438574-15458940 GCA_028564935.1 Neosilurus hyrtlii
CAGGGTGTACCCCGCCCTCGCCCAGAGTCGGCTGAGATGGGCGCCAGCCTCCCCGCGACCCTAAGTAGGAATAAGTGATTCAGAAGATGAATGAATGAATGAATAATTACCTGATTCAATTAAAATATTACATTACATTAAAAAGCTAAATTAAATGAAAAGAGTGCTCTCTAAGCTGCACTGTTCCGCCTGTTGCTCTAATAATAAGATGATTTGATTTGAGATGATATTTAAAGTTGCAAAACAGACATTTAATGTCATATATTTTTTTCCCTGCAAATTTAATGACAGCATCGTGTCACTACACCTTATAGCGGTTGACGGTACGATGTGATAATGCAGGTGCTCAAGTATCAAGTCCTCGACTTCTTGAACTTGGTTGATTTCCAACAAATGCAGTTTGCAACTTGCGCAAAGCTTCCCATCGTGTACTCTCCGACATGAATGCACACATACATTTATGCAGCATCCGTGCTTAAAAATTAATGCTGACTACACCGATCCTAAGTTTTGAAATCGTTTACACCTTTACAATCGATTATAGTTTATTACATCACAACAACTAGCAAAATTATAATCTTCTAATCCTGTCCTGGTGCCAACAGCGTCACCGCTCTGCTCGTAGACTTTCACCTGGTTTCGAGGCTCGTGTTCTCCTTCAGGGCAAAGTTCCTCTACGGAAAAAAGAAAGGCTTTCATCATCAGATAGCTACTGATAGCCTTGTCATAAAACCAGCCAACACTAATGTGTCAATACTATACTTTTAGTGCCTTAAGATAAGATGCTACCCTGACAAGATGATGAAATGATAGCACGGTGCAGTGTGATGACAGAGTGAGGTAACTTGTGTGCGCTTGACTTTTTTCATCGAAAACCTTTTAAAAATCTCGTGAGATCCTACAACAGCAAAGATTGAAGGCTATTTCTGAGTGTTTCTTAACTTGAGAAACAGTCAGCTGGTGTAAAGTTAGCTTTTTTTCTCCTGACGTGTACCTGTACCCCAGAATTCTTGATTCTGATCAGAAACTTTTGATTTATTTTCTGGAACAGCCGACTTGACAGTAGTTTTGTTAATCACAGCCTTATAGTGATTGTTATGGTGGACGCACCACTTGATCTGCCTCTAATAAACCAATTAAATATGTGCTGTTTTTTATGCGTCCGTTATCTGTTCCGCTCATTTGGCAGGGTCATGTGGACCTTTCTGTTAGGAGACTTTTATACCCGATATTTATGGAAGGAGTCTCCAGTGCGAGGAAGGTTTCTATCATGGGAAAATCTTCAGTTAGGTTTTGTATCCACCTATCTATCCTTCCATCCTTTCATCCATCCAACCATCCATCAATCTATCCATTCATGCATCCTTCCATCTATCTATCCATGAATCCATCCATCCATCCTCTTACCCATCCATTCATGCATCCATCAGTCCTACTATCCATTCTTTTATCAATCCATCCATCAATCCATCCGTGGAGACATCCTTCCATCCATAAAGCCATCCATCCTTCCATCCATCAACACATCCATCAACACATCCTTCCATCCATCCAACAATCCTTACATTCATTCATCTGTTCATTTGTCCATCAGTCATACTATCCATTCTTCCATCAATCTATCCATGCAGACATCCTTCCATCCATAAATTCATCCATCCATCAATATATCCTTCCATCCATCCATCTATGGAGGCATTCTTTCATCCATAAATTCAACCATCCTTACATTTATCCATCCATCAACACATCCTTCCATCCATCCAACCATCCTTCCATTCATTCATCTGTTCATCTGTCCATCAGTCATACTATCCATCCTTCCATCCATCCATCCATCCATCCATCCATTCATCCATCCATCCATCCAACCATCCTTCCATTCATGCATCTGTTCATCTGTCCATCAGTCATACTATCCATCCTTCCATCTATCCATCCATCCATCCATCCATCCAACCATCCTTCCATTCATGCATCTGTTCATCTGTCCATCAGTCATACTATCCATCTATCCATCCATCCATCCATCCATCCATCCATCCGTCCATCCATCCAGTTATCTGTCTGTCAGTCCTTTTATCCATCCACTCCCTGTGATGGATTGGTGAGCTGTTGAGGATGCACCCCACCTTCACCCTGAGATAGATGCCAAAGTGACATGTTTTCCACATTGTTTAAGACAGGAGAAGGTGCTCGCCGCATCACTTAAGGTTGAATAACATGCATATTAATCACTGCAGTAATATTCCAGAGAGATATCACAAAACGGTGTCGTTTATTTTGATATATTTATTAGGGTATTTTGTGTTGTGTATCATAATACTTTTTAATGCATTTTCCACATAAAAAACTTTACAGGTCCAAACTGAAGAAAAATGTTTGTGTTACATGTAACCATTTTTATGAAATTGGGTTAAAACCACATTTTTATACAGATTTATTTACAGGCTGCACTTTACAGTTCTGACTAGTGTAGAATTCTTATTTACAATACTGACTGCCTGTGACTGGAGTGATGCTTGTCTATGGGTTTCCTTTTCAAATATATAAAAAAACAAATATATATATATAAAATATAAAACAAAAGTTTATGGACACTTGACCATAACCCTCATATATGTTTCTTGATGGTTGGACTCCAGGTTTTATTTCTTGTAGCTGTCATAATAAATTTCTCTCTTCTGTGGTTGAGGTCAGTGCTCTGTGCATGTGACCCATGTTCTCCCACTCCAACCTCGGCAAAGCATGTCTACATGGAGCTCACTGTGTGTGCAGGGGGAACGGTCATGATAGAACAGGTTCAAGCCACTTAGTTCTAGTGAAGGGAAATTGTAGCCCAACTGCAGACAAAGATGTGTGTGTGCTTTCAACTTTGGGAAAGAAGCTACATATTGGTCAAGTGTCCATAAACTTTTGACCATAAAAAGATATGAAGACATATGAAACATTGCCACAAAACCATGGCTTAAAGGGCAGCAAAAGGAATTCTTTACAAATATAATTTTTCTAAAAAAAAATTTCAAAAAGGAAAAAAAAGAAAAGAAAAACTGAAAACCTTGTTAAATAGTTTTAAACAAAATTCTCATGTATGAATTAATAATAAATTGCACATCACCGACAACCATACAACAAGAGCAGCTTTACAAGGAGACTTAAAATAAACATACAGCAAGCATAGTCTAGCTACGTGAGGCATCTTCAGGACCAGACACCAGGCGCTAAAGATCTCCAAGCCTCGTTTAGTGGAGCTGCTGTTGTTAGAATGGTTCGACAAGTTCCTGCTGGGCCACTTTTAAAGAACCATCAAGCAGCATCGAATACATTGGACCATAAACCACACAGCAATCTGCAACCCAGTCTACTTCAAGCCCCTTTAAGCAGCACGTATGTTAAATTATACTATATAATAGAGTCCTATAATAGCCATACACTTTATTACATGCTACATATGTGTTCCAGACACTGTTTGAATCTGGCTCCTCTCATCATCCACAGAAAGTGTGGGGTTGTCATACATCTCCAAGCCCTTGTTCTTCTCCTGTTCATCATCTACATTCCCCTTCTTGCAGCACTTGCAGCAGCAGCAGCAGCGTGACCCGCAGAAGCCAAGCACCCTGGTGATAATGCGGTCCCATGGTTTGAGCGAGTGCAGTGGACGGGGAAGGAAGTCCCAAGTGCGGAAAACAGGAATCAGGAAGCGTGGGCAGCGTGACTGCATGATGTTCACCACTACGATGAAGACCACCAGTGCGAACACAGGCACGCCGACCCCCACAAGGACCTCCCAGCCAGCGATGGAGAGTCCAAGCACTGTCAATGGCACGATGAAGAAGCAAGTAACCAAGTAGACGATGGCAAACCAGCGATATTTGGCTGTGCGGTTACCCAGCGCTTTAGCCAGCCGAATAGGCACACGTGTGAAAGGAATTGGGTACCACAGGATTATGCCGAAGATGTTGAAGAAGAAATGGCACAGGGAGATCTGCAAGGAAATGAGATTTGTCATGAGTTTGTGCGTAATGATAACAAGGCCATTCATTCATTCATTCACTTGCCAAACCAATTCATCCTTTTATCAGGGTTGGGGGGGGAGGCTGGAGACGACACTGAGTGAAGGCAAGGTACACCCTGAGCAGTGTGCCAGAAAAGCACAGGGCAACGCACACTCTCATTCAAACCTGGGGGCAATTTGAAAGAGCCAATTACCCTGATGTGCATGTATTTGGACTGTAGGAGGAAACCGGAGTACCTAGAGGAAACCCGTGCTAGCACAGGGAGAACTCCGCACAGAAATGCCCTCAACGAGCCAGGGACTCGAAACCAGGACCCTATTACTGTGAGGCAGACGTGCTAACCGCTAGAACACATTGTTAACAAGGCTAGTGCACTATACAGTAAATATACAGATATTTGCGGCGCTAACCTGTAGCGAGTTGGCTAACGTCTCTCCAGGACTTGCCATGGCAGCAAGAATAGAAGTGGTTGTTGTCCCAATGTTGGAGCCAAGAGTAAGGGGATAGGCTCTCTCTATGCTAATAACACCAATACCTGAAAAGGAACATGGAAAAAGTAGGCAACTGGGATCAGGAAAATGAAGGCAAGTCTTTAAAACTGGAAATGCCATGAGTTGAGTTGCATGTTGCTTTTTATAGACCATTTGCCTACTTAATTGTACTCTTGTCTAGTCTTCATCTGTAGAAGAATTCACAGCGTTTCAGCTCAAACTCACCAACAAGAGGCGTAATGGCGGAGGTGAAGACGGAACTGCTTTGCACAATGAAGGTCATTCCTGCTCCCACCAAGATGGCAAGGTAACCAGTGACCCATGCAAAGGGAAAAGGGAAATCTGCACAAAGGAATCCAGCATTGTTACTCAACCTATGTAAACATAGCCAAATAATTCTCCCAGAAAAGCCACAAGTGTAACTGGAGTATTCTGCAGGAATCTGCAGTGCAGTGTCCAGAAACACTCTTGGTAAAACATGACATGCTCAGATTTATATAAAGAGGCCCAGGTTAATGTTTTTAGTACCTATCTAACTCATCAGGCATCAGGATGGGGAAGCCTGTGCCGACTATCATTGACAGGATATCCACTTGAACCCGCATCCATGACTAAACTATAAGGTTTTACTGCTTCCTTTTCGCAAACAAAACTGGTGCCTTGATGATCCACCCACTCAAAGCTGACAACATCAAACTAAATCAAATCAAACCTTCAGATTTAACATGAAATTCAAAGTTGCCTCAAGAACCCAATTCAATGCAAGTGTCCTCCCTGGTAGTAATTTGTGTAACCTCACCTGTGTTAAGCACCTTCTTAATGGCGACGGCCACCTGACCCTTGAGCAGGGAGTTGAGTAGCTTGACAATAAGAATGAGGCATGTACAGAGCGCCAGCAGGGACGCAGCTAGCAGGATCAGTCCCACCGCCAGGTCGGGCAAATTTGTCGACGCGAAGAGATGACTACCTGGAACAAGAGAAGTTTCAGAGTTTCAGCGAAATTCCTGCCAACGTATGGGCTTTCCATGATTATTTGGTGGTAGTAAATCTTAGGATGATGAAACAATGCACAATTCATTTGAATGACTGCACTACAGTCACTATTCATTCATTTATTCTGTCCAAGGTCGCAGGAAAGCTGACTCTGGGCGAAAGGCGGGATACACCCTGAACAGCTCACCAGACCATTGGAGGGCCAGCATTTGTACACAACCACACACACTCACATTCAAATTTCTGGTGCAATTTGGAACAGCCACTTAGTTTAATGTGCATGTCTTTGGTCTGTGACAGGAAACCAGGGTTCCCAGAAAAAAAATCCTACGCAAACAAAGAGACAACAGGCAAACACCACATAGAAACGCCTTCGCTGACTACAGGGTTTAAACTCAGGACCTTCCTGCTATGGGGCAAGAGTTCTAACCACTACACCACTCTGCCCCCACGTCCAGGCACGTTTCCGTTTCATTTTATTCACTAAACTGATTTATCCTATTGATTTATTGGGGTCATGATGAGACTGGAGCTTATTCCAGCTAACACCAGGCAAACAGCTTACCAGTCAATCACAAGGCCAACGTACATACAGCAATTCATACTCACACCATGGGGCCATTTGGAACAGCCAATAAGCCTACTGTGCATGTCTTAGGACTGTAGGAGGAAGAAACCCAGGCAAGCACAGCAAGAACTTGTAAACTCCTCTTAGAAACGCCCTTGCTGATCTCAGGACTCGAGCCCAGGACCTTCTTGCTGTGAGGTGGACACTAACCACTGTGCCACCGTGCTATTTGATAAATTTGACTTACTGAAAGGCTACAGGAAATACATGAATCCTACTTCAACCAGACAAACTGCTAGGAAGCTGTCCAACACCCGACCCCAAGCCTTCTTCTCTATTTAGCTGCGCCTTTTTTGTCTAGTTTCGGTGGCCTTGGGTGGTTCTGCTCAGAGAGAAGAATAGCCCCATTGAGCATGTAAGAGTAGAGTCAAAGGGAGGGGACGATGGGAAGATGTGTGCCGAATCATATGCCACTGAAAGAACTCCATTGTCCTCATGGGGTCGTAGTTACCAGGAGTCGCGGTCTAATGGTTTGAAGTATGCACACAGGGATGAGAGGTAAGGATTGACCTCTGCTGAGCCGACCATTCCACAACGGATGAGTCACTCACATCTCTCTATGTTGATGGTATTTGTTATGTTCTTCTCTGTCCAGTACTGTCCATTTTCATCAACCCAGCATAGGATGTCTGTGCAGTTTTCTTTGGGAACGGTGATGTTTATCAGATCCTAAAATACCAACAAAACAATAAAACATGTCAGTTTACACGATATGATTCCAAACACAGAATGCATACACAATGATTGGAGCCAGTGCTAAAGTATACGCTATTAGCAGCCTGTATTTATCGCCACGCTGTTTAAAAACCTTTGGCACATAAAGGCTATTAATTATTAATACTAGACAAACTTTAAATTCTTCTGTCTCCCATTCCCAATTTTTTATCTCGCTAGAAATGTGCTGGAAATTAAAAAAAGGAATATTGTGAGGTGGCATGTTTGCTAACATTCCCGATCCTTACCGTGACTGTTTCTTTTTTGCACCATATCTTGATCAGGCTTTTGTTACGAGCACTAGGATCACCAGTGGCTATGTCACTGATAACAGAACTGTCCAGCTACAAAGAGAGAGAGAGAGAGAGAGAGAGAGAGAGAGAGAGAGACTATGAGTCACAAGAGTAAAACTACAGAGCTGTTATTTAACTATAATGTGGGCAGAAAACACTGAGTTCAGGTCACTTGCAGAATGAGATCAGTTACTAAATCAGAATCTAGAAGTCATCGTGTTGGTGGAAAAACAGCAACATTTCAGAATGGACGTTCAGATGGATTTGATTTCACTGTTAGGCTCGGTGGGATAATCTGAGATCCAGCCACGTATTCCAGGCCATTCTTTTAAATCCCAACTGGGCTTCCAAACTAAACTTGAGACACTCTGCGCTCCAGTGTGATAGCTCTGTATATTCATTATCCAAACCGTTTAATCCTACTAGGGTTGCGCGGAGGCTGGAGCCTAACTCAGCCATCTCTATGAGAAGGTGCACCCTAGAGAGCTTGCCAGGCCATCACAGTGTAACACACACAACCATTCAAATAACAGTCAGACTCAGGGACAAGTTGGAACAGCCAATTAGCCTAAAGTGCATTTCTCTGGACTGTTGGAGGAAACCAGAGTACCTGGAAGAAACCCACACAACCATAGACAGGACGTGCAAACTCCACACAGAAACGCCCAGCCCGGGACTCGAACTCAGGACCTTCTTGCTGAGAGATGGACATACTAACCACCTCTCCACATGACGCCCTCTATGTTTGAATGTATGTATTTATTTACCGTGATGATGTTCTTGGTGAGCGGGTTGGTGATGACTTTCAGCAAGTCTGGGGCATCCTGTCCCGTCTGCAGGTGGAAAGAGTCAATGATGAGCTTGGTGAGCTTGTACAAGACACCAGTTGCCGCTTCCAGAGGCAGCAACACCAACACGGACAGCCAGTTAAAAAAGTCATGTACAGTGGCTCCAGCAAATGCCCTGGGACACACGGAAGGAAAAATGCATTAGACTATTTTTATTTATAGTTACATGCTAGTAAAATATTCAGAATTAGAAATAAATATGGCGGTTGAAACATGACACATGATCATATACAAGGTTCAGTACTTTGAATATGAATTGATTGGCATAGGGATGTTACATTTGGGTTGCCAAGTCTCAGCAAAAGTTTCCATCCCAATGTTTGCCTACCTGCGGAACTCGTTACGGTCGGCCGACTGCATCACAGCCACAATGGTGTTAGTGGTGGAGGTACCGATGTTGGCACCCATAATGACAGGCACTGCCGACTGTACTTCCAGTACTGGAAAAAAAAAAGAAAAACAGTTATATTCAACAGCATCCACCACAAAGCTTTATGGCATTATGTATAACACAGATTATTATATGGCAACAACAGTATGGCATGTATGGACCTGAGGTGAATGCGACCAGCATATTTGCTGCTAGCTAATGTCTCCAGAGACGCATGTAACGTTTCCTTGATGAGAAACGGTAAATGGATGAAAAATGTAGGAATTCCAAAATACTCGCTGCTCATTTAAAAAATTTTAAGCATCTCAGGAAGGCAAACAAGCCAAAAGCTACTGTACCAAGGCCCTCACACACATGGATGAATACACCATGCTCAGAAGTGGGAAAGTAACAGCACCTCAAGTGAATAAAGAAAGGCTGCCTTTTTAAAATGCCATATAATACAATACTTTTGTTTGCTTTGCCTGCTCGGTCTGTACAGTGTAATCCCAGCCCCTGGTATATTTGCACAGGCCTCGCCTTCAAAGACCTCAGGCTGGGATTTCTCTGTGCAGACCTCAGTTAATAAGAAGTATAGTGTACATTTGGATTAAATAAAGTAGTGCACTCACATCCAGATGACACCATGCTGACCACAATGGATGAAGAAGTGCTGGAGCTCTGAACCAACACAGTCACCAGGACACCAATCACGAGTCCTGCCACAGGGTTGGACAGCACCTCATTGTCTTTAAAAATATCTCCGGCTGCTTTCCCTTTAAAAAAAAAAACCATGAAAGAGAAACACATTGCATGATGGAATGTCACCTCTCTTCAGACACCTGCACATTTCAGCAAATCAAAAGATAAGAACATGTCAACACTTTACACGTTAACCTCACCATCTACAGTCAGAGGAGATCAGCACAAGCTGTAAGATCATGACCTTACTAAAATACTCCATCGGAGTCCCATATGAACCTGTTTTACTTTATTATAAAGCTGACGATAATAAAAATTTGACACATTTCATTAAAGCATTTCTTGTGACTTACCACCAACGAGCTGAAATGCTGAGCTCAGCACATCCAGGGAGCAGACGAAGATGTAAAGGAATCCAAGCAAGAGGATACCCTTTCCGATGGCGGTCGCAACACGGAGAACTTTACCCTTTGTGTCCAGTTCTGCACGGAAGAACCAGAAATCAGTGGTTGTTGCACACCCAGCACTCCTTAGCACACATGCCTCATTTTGGACACTGCCGAGCATCGAAGCCTCACATGGCTTGGCATGGCAGCTCACCTTTCCATTTGGGCCCCATGTTCTGGAGCTCAGGAAGGTCCCATGGGTCGTTCGGCTCGGGATCCACAAGCGCCACAGTGGAGTATGCTGGAAGCACCACTGCATCTTTGGACAAGTTTGGGTCTGTTTAAAAAAATAAAGAAAAAAACGAATAAATAAATATATAAAGAGGAATAAGTAATTGGTCGTGGGTGAAGAAAGGAAAAGTTGGAGAAGAAAAAAAAAGGACACTAATAAAAGGAGACGTATACAGTACCAAGATCGGAAGGTGAGACTGAAGGGTCGCTTCCGATCTCTGGCCGTGGGGCCATTGTTTGTCTAGAAGATATTGACAAGATGTTTATTATTTAGAAAATAAATAAATTAATAGATAGATAAAGCGACATTTCATAGCAGTGGCTTTAACAACCTGCTGACTAATGACAACACAAGATTCCTCTCACACCATCCAGCTGTTACCACACATCAACATCTGCCCATGTACTACTCTACTGACTTTTTCATGCTACTGTATTCATATTTATGTATATCTTGCAAAAATATACTATTGAATAATAAATACTACTAAAGGTATAGAATGAGCTTTAAGTGGAAATTAATTCTAGATTTCTGACCAGAGTGGATTAAAAAAAATCAAAATAAATCACATTTGGTCTCAAAAAAACAAACAAACAAAAAAAAAAAACCAAAAAATACAGATTTATATTCAAAGTTATATAAAAATTGCTTTTGCACAAAACCCTCTAAATACCTACTTTAGTTAAATTTTGCAGGTGTGTGTGTTCTTACCTTATAAAATATGATATTATAAATAATGATATTTATATTTATATGTATATATCTGTTCTTACCTGCTGGGTTGAGCTTAAACCAGTTTTAAGTCCTGCACAATGAAGCACCTCTCAGTCCACCTGCTCTACCTGTCGGAGTCGGAGCGCGCGCTCCTTTTTTATGCAGCACACCTGACGCACGCCCCCCCCCCCCCCCCCCCCCCCCCCCCCCCCCCCCCCCCCCCCCCCGACGCGCACCCAGCGCTCTGCAGCCACAAGGAGACGCGTTCCAGATTCCCAAGCGCTCATGAACAGCCTGTGCACAATGTTCAGATTCAGTTCCATGATAAAGAGAACGAGGTAACGCCTCACTCTGAAGATTGTTTTCCTTTCTGCGCATGCGCTATAACACCTAATCAATGGAAAGACAAATTAACTTGTCTCATTTATTAGTGGAAATATTACACTAATTAAAGTATTCCTAATTGGTTCCGTGCGCCCTCTGCTGGTAGAAAGAAAAACACACCCCAGGAATGAAGTCTGGTACAGATGTGAATTGTACTTTGCATGGAAGCCTGTCCCTGTATTATTGCTGTTTATGAACACTTTTGTCATTTGTGTGCTACACTACTCCTTCAGTCAGAATCAGAATAAAAATATGTGCTGTTATACTCTTATTTATATGCGTCGCACTGTTTTTTTTGTGCTATTGTTGTCATTTGTGTTAATACAATGTAGTATATGTGCTATTATAATGTCATTTACTACCTTTGGAAGGAGCTATATGAAAGGTACTGTGATGCACCAATTTTTGTTTTGCAATAAAAATGGTGTAGTGGTTAACACTTCTGCCTTGCAGAAAGAATGTCCTGGGTTCGAGTCCTGGGCTCAGCTTGGGCGTCTCTGTGTGGAGTTTGCATGTTCTCCCCATGCTAGTGTAGGTTTCTTCCAGGTACTCCAGTTTCCTCCTGCAATCGGAAGACATGCACATTAGGCTATTCCAAATTGCCCCTAGGTGTGAGTGTCAAAGATCGTGTGTTTGTTGGCCCTGCGATGGTCTGGTGAGCTGTTCAGGGTGTACCCCACCTTTGCCTAGTGTAGGCTGAAACAGGCACCAGCCTCCTCATGACCCTAATAGGATTAACTGATTCGGCAAATCAGTGCTGATAATGATGAGTAGGATTTGGAATCTGGAAGCAAAATGGCTCAAAATTAAATATTTAATTTTTCTTGCCTTGCATGTTCCTGCCATGCATGGGTTTCCTCCAGATACTCCAGTTTCCTCCTACAGACCAAGCACATGCACATGACGCTAATTGGATACCCTTAATTGCTTCTAAGTGTGAGTGTGAATGTTTGTGAGTATGTTGCCCTGCGATGGGCTGGTGAGCTGTTCAGGGTCTACTCTGTCATACCCAGAGTCAGATGAGATAGGCGCCGGCCTCCCTGCGACCCTAGTAAGATTAAACAGAAGGATAAATCAACGCGGATTAATATTATCACCCAGGCTGATACTTGCAGCTAGCTTTTTGGTGCATTGGTTTTAGAATTAGAAATGAAATTGCTTCACTAAGCAACGTAAAATGAATTTTCTTTACATAGGAGCTTGACCAGAATTACACTCAATGTACGGTGTCATTGCTTGTTCAAAAAGTTACTGAACAGAGCCCACTGAACGATTTCAGTCACATATGACATGATCTCCATCATCATTTGCACCATTTTTAACTGAAGTGCCTGGTTCTAGATGTAAACTATTGATTATGTGTCACAGGAGGTAGGCGGGCCCCTGTCTTGGAAGGTAAAGGATTATCTAGAGCCACAAAACTTTGGCAAACCAAGCAGAAGCATCCAGAGTTTGCTTAGCGCGAGTGAGAGCTTAAAATAAAAACTGATTTGGGTTTGTTTTGCATCTGAATATGTGAGCCGGGTAGTAATTTAGTGTTTTTGAGAAGTTACACCGAATTCCACTGTACTTTTTCACTTTCTCTTGATTCCATCCCCAGCATCTTGTCCTACATTGCTAATCTCCATTATTTCGACACAATGCTTTATTTTATGAATCTAAATTTCAGATTTCCACGGTAGACTGCTTCCCACCACTCAATGGCACCAAAGTCTTAACCTTCCTTCCCGGTTCTGGTTTTTATCTACTTCATCCATCGTTCCTGGCTTCACTATTCATCTATACATCTCAACTCCTGCTTCTGTCGCTACCCTTGTCTGAGCCTTTGCTCCTGATTCAGTCTTATTCAGGGTATAGCTATCACTTTCTCCCCCTCTTTTACGCCTTGGACCAATCAGCTCCAGGTCAACTCCTGATGTAGCCGTCATCTTGTGAAACCCAGTTTAAGTCCCTGGTCCAGCTTGTGTGTTTTAGATCAGGGTTTACCAGTGGTCTGGGTGTTTTACTGCTGCCTGTGCTGCCCTGTGATCAGGGTTCATCTCTTATCTAGTGTTTTTTGCACATAGATAAAGGGCATTGATTATTACATGTCTTCTTCTACTCATCACCAAGCCCCACCCTGTCCATATGCCATGATTTTCTTTCATGTTTCTTGCATGTGTTATATCATATGTCTCTGCCTTGCTTCCTTGTTCCTTATTTTGCGGCTCCAAAGGTTTAATGGATTTTAACAGAAGAGTTTTTAACCTGTTGTTTTCCTGTTTCATGCAGAAAAGTATACAATGAAAGGTTTTTGCATTTCATCCAGTTCTCTCCAGATCTTTTTTTGATACTTTGATTTAAATATAGGGGAAGGGTTTATCTGTTCAACATTTTGTATTCAAATATTTGAATAATTCTTTGATAAAAGAGGTACTTTAATAATAGAATTGGGGGCAGCCGTAGCCTAATAGTTAGAGAAGTGGCCTTGGGACCGAAAGGTTGCTGGTCCAATTCCTGAACCAGGAGGCAAAATGTGTGGCAATAGGGGAGTGAGCTGCATCTTCCCTTCCTCTACCTTCATGGCTGAAATGCCCTTGAGCAAGGCACTGAACCCCCAACTGCTCTTTAGGTGCCCCAGTGTGAGTGGCAGCCCACTGCTCCGAGTGGGTGTGTGCTCACTTTTTATTTGTGTGTGCTCACTTTGGATGGATTAAATGTAGAGGCAGTAATTTCCCTTGTGGGATTAATACAGTATATCATAACCATCTAATGCTTAAAATCATCATGAACCATCCTGACCAGCAGGAATAACATCCTTGATGTGATTGAGGATCCTCCTTAACTCTACAGCTTCCATGCTGATCCTGAACACTGAAACACCGCTGGGCTGTGTGCTCAGCCCGGCCTTCTTTGGTCTTTTCACACAGGACTGTTCTGCTATCCACACCACAAACACGCTCGTGAAGTTTGAGGATGACACCACCGTGGTGGTTCTCATATCGGATAACGATGAGATCCACTACAGAGAAGAGATCCAGCACCTGATAAACTGGTGTCCAACCAACAATCTAATTCTGAACACCAGCAAGACCAAGGAGGTCATAGTGGACTACAGGAGGAACTACAGAGGAAGACAGAGCACGCTCCTCTTTGCATTCATGGGGAGGTGGTGGAGCGTGTGGACAGTATTAAGTTCCTGGGCATTTCATATGACTTGTCCTGGTCTGTCAACACCTCACACCTGGTGAAGAAGGCCCCACAATGGGTTTTCTTCCTCAGGAAGTTAAAACATACTGGACTCTCTTCTCAGCTGCTCAAGAACTTCTACAGTGCTACAATAGAAAGTATACTCTGTCTCAGTGCAAAGGTGTGGTATGGCAGCTGCAGTGCAAAGGACAGAAAGCACATTGCCCGCGTGTTGAGAACTGCTCGGGGGATCGTGGATCCCACCTACCCGGGAAATGGACTGTTTGTACCTCTTACTTCAGGAAAGAGGTACAGAAACATTAAGACCAGCACAACCAGACTCAAAAACAGCTTCTTCCCCAGAGCTGTGAAAGCCATCAACCCTCCACCCCCCACTCCCTCGCAGTCACACACATGCAACCTTCCTCCACAGCCACACACTCACTCGCTCACACACATACTCCCCCCCCACTGACTCTCACACAGACATTAGTACTCTGTAAAAGGACATTGAATCCACAAACTCTAGGACTGTCTTGCACTGCCGCACTTTACTTTATTTACATTTACTTTACACTCTAGTTTGTATTCACTCTGCTGCTGCTATTTATCCATTTATCTATTTTATCTTCACTATATCATAGTGCCTTTAATGTACATACTGTATATCCCAGTGCTCAGTTTTTATTCACAGGTGTTTAGAGTTTACATTTCTATTTCATATTTCTATTTAAGACTGGTGTTTATGTTCTGCTCTTCTCTGTGTTAATTGCAGTTTATTGCCTTGCTTGTACCTTTTTAAAGCTGAGAGTCTTATACAAAATTTCGTTATGTGTGAACATAACGACAATAAAGACTCTTGAACCTTGATATATAGTCAGCCATTTGGTGATTCTTTATTTTATGAGTTTTATGAATGATAACACCTGCTTAACAGAGTTTACTCTAAACACCCCAACTCTAAACTCCCCAAGCCCCTCCCCGTGAGCAGAAATCTGAGAGTTCAAGCTCATTTTTAAGAAAGTCTACCCCCTCTCAGCCTCCCCCATAAACCTCTCCCCATGCCCTGCCCACCTCCTTCCTGGATTTTGTCCACTTTCTTTTTTTTAATATATACATAATTTTTTTTTAAAAAATGCAGTGGGTGGACTTAGGCTCAGTGCTGGGGGGTGCAGATACACTTTAAGCACAATTTTTGCATCGACTCTGACAAACGTTTTACATGTAACACTTCCAGTATAAAAAGTCATCTAAAGTTGGCAGTAGTGGCTTAATGGTTTAGACTCTGGATCAATGCCACCACTGTTAGGCATTTCAGCTTTTAACCCTCAATTGCTCCATTGTATATAAATAAATGTAAGTCGCTCTGGTTAAGAGCATCTGCCAAACGGCATAAATGTAAATCTCAAGTTCAACAAAGACAAATATCGGTGCAAATAAAACATAACTTCAGTCTTAATTCCAGTGTTTCTACTTCTTTTTCTTCTACTTTTACAAATTACCAGAAGATAAACTTTTAACATTTCTTTTTATTTACAGATTATCAAACGTCCTTTTTTATGTTGGCAACATTCAACAGGAAGTTGCATCATTTGTATTTTCTGAAGATCATGAGAAGAAGAAAAAAAATTCAATTGTTCAGCATTTGTTTATTTTTTTATTGTATGGTGATATTGGTTAAGGAGATTTTTAACCAGTAATACATGTATAAGACCCAAATTGAGGACTGAAACAGGATTGTTCATTTAAAAACATAAAACAAAAATCTTTATGTTATTAAAATGGACAGTTATTTCATGTATTTGCTATTTCAATGTTTAAAAAAACCAAAACCAACTGGTATTTAAAGATCAAAAATTCTGCCATTTTATGATAAATGACTTTAAAGCAGCGGCTATAAAAAAGGGTAAAACATTTTTAGCTTATTGTTCGTATTGTTGTTTTTTAAATTTTTTAAAACACGCTAAATAAAACTTTAATCATGGAACCGCCTGTACATTAAAATAGCTCGATATGGCTTTACAGGTTTATGACTAAAATTAAGCCATTATATTCGGTTGCTGATTAATCTCAGATAAGTGCGGCGTGTTTAACACTCGATGTAATGTAGTGGATTTGATGGAGTGCTTCGTACACAAATTACCCAGTGATTGATGCCCTTTGGATTGTACATGTACTGCCGTATCAGGTAATTACCAGTATATATCAGCAGCTTATGTTAATTATTGCATTTGTCCAGCAAAATTTTTATTTTGATGTGAAAACAATCCTTACCCATGTGACTAGCTCAAATACTAGAGACCAAGGTTATGTGCATGCATATGTGTGTCTTATTTAGGAGATAAGGTACTGAAGTCATCACTCGTCCCAAAGACGATACTCCTGAACTCGGCTCTGAACATGAGTCACTCCCGAGGATGTTTAATGACTTTAAAGACTGATATTGTGTCTATTTTTAATTCTGGTCATTAAAAAGTCACTTTGCACTATCGTTCATTATGCAATACCATGCACCATAAATCCCTTAGATATTATGTACTGTAAAAAAGAAGCAAAACAACTACCTTGAAAATTGATTGTACGTTCTTGGCAGTATAACTGGTAGTGTGGGTGAAAATATTGTAAGTATTTACAGCATGTTGTCCAAGATTTTCATTTTTAATAAATTGCAATTTATTTATGTTTTACTTGTTGGTCATAGTATGCTAACAAGGACAGTTAAAATGTGAAAATATTCCATTGGTTTAGCTGTTAGCCAAATATTCACCGTATATAAATTCGAAGTTCATGAAATTCTCACTCAGCAATCTGATGACAATGTGTTCACATTTCATTACACTTTCATTCCACGTAAGAATAAACAGAGGAATTTACACAGTAGCGACTTTCTAAAATAAAGGATTGTACAACGAACAATGCTGCTAAAATGAACAATGGGGAAAACACGGACAGAATCGTAGTGCCACTTTCCTGAATAGACAAACAGGAACAAACAAACAAATAAAAATAGAAAATATGATACTCATGTTATTTATTTTATATATTCTGCTAGGTAGCAAACTTTAGCTACAATTTTTAAACTTTAGCTTAACACACATTGCTTTGCTTGATCTCTAGTTGGATTTCCCAGACAAACAAACAAAAAAAATTTATTAAAAACAACCAGGACCTCATAAAAAACAATGGGCTTTCTTGTGGCATTCAGTCCATGTTGTGCATTTACTGCATTTGGCAAACCCCCTTATATTGAAACATAAGTTACCTAACAATAAACAGCCAACAAAGCTTATCTTTACTGACTTACTTCAACTTGTAAAATGTAAGCTAACAGAAACATAGACTAAAATCTTGACTGGCAACAAAGTGTGAAACATGAAACAATACAAAGAGTCAATTGTACAAGGTCTTTTTTCTGCTTAAGGGGAAAAAATTCAGCACCCAGCTTTCAAAGTTAATGATAATCTGTGGGTTTTTTTGTGTGTTTTTACAATACAGTTACAGCACCGTTGTTGTACAGACATATTAAGGTCATTCGCCACAGTATAATCTACCAGTACTGTAAATAATTTCCCACAATTCCACTCAGGCTACTGTATTTAAGTGTAAAGCACATGTACAATATTTTATTAGTTTGTCCGAAGTGGACAAACATTACAAAAAAAATGTTCACAGAATGTGGTGTCATTCTGAAACAAATGCCACAGTAATGCAAGATAAATAACAACAACAACAACAACAACAACAATAATAATAATACTTACTGTTTTTATTGTTGTTGTTTTCACAGATCAAAGGGTCCACAGAGTCCTGATTAAAACTGCAGTGACGAAGCTATTCTTATAAAATAGTATATAGATATGACACAGGTGACCTACATTCATGCCATTTGTTCATATGCCAATTACATTTTTGCAGAACTTCTGTGTGTGTAATCCTATATTCTGGTAAATTATTAAAATGACAAGCTATCCCATGTATAAATTACAAGATTTTCTTACTCTTTGACATGATAATGTTTCATCAGTTGACTAAAGTTATTTAAATTTCCTTAATTGCTTGAATTATGTGTGCAATCATACACATCGTTTGTCCAATTTTTGCGAACCAAGTTTTCTTTTAATATGCTAATAGATTATTTTTAGCAATAATTTATTTCTGATGTCATTCTAATTCATCTGAGGTTGATGCAAAATCTTTAAAGCTGAATTGCATATGGAACAACCCAACCAGGAGGGCATGCAGTTATAGAAAAACAATCAACATGAAGTTCATTATTATTCCTTTTAAACCACAGGAAGTTTATCCGTGACTAAAATCGTTAGAATTTTGTTGAAAAAATTTTTTTCATTTGTTTGTGGTCTCGTTCAAAGTTGTGTTGTGGACAGTTAATATGTCTGCAAATCATTATAGCTGCTATAAACACTTGCTATCTGACCGGTGTGTTTTTTTTCACTCTTTTAAATGAGTGAGTCAAAAAAAATAATAAATTCGGGGCAGTGGTGGACAGGTGGTGGATTACTGATCCCAAGGTCGGGGGTGCAAACTCAACACAGAAAGGCCTCGCAGAGCCTGTTACTCAAACCCAGGACCTTGGTGCTGTGAAGCTGATGTGTTAACCACTACACCAACATGGCGCCGTAAATAAAGCCTGACCAATCACATGATTTTTATTTATGTTTAGCATTAAATGAAACATAGCCCCTTTTTCCAAGACTTAAATGGTGTCTGATATTTGTCTGTGCAATAAGGTAAATTAATATTTGTGTAAAGTAGTCAGCTCTGTGATCGTCCACATGTAAATATATGTTTCCCTGCAGGAAAAAATGTAGCTTTGTTATTTTAAAAAAATCCATCAAATAATTAGCTTGAATGTTTTTCTTTAAATCCTGAACTGGTAAATTAAGTAAAAGTGTGTTCAGTGCTTTGTGATTACAGCACTGTGGTAAATGATTCACCGAGTGCTCATTAAAATAACCAGGTTCAATAAGTTCATGGCTGCAGTCATCCAGGCAACTCTTATATTAACCTCCAACGCTAAACTATAGCTCACTCTAGTGTGGAGACATAAACCGCTCGCCTCAGCTAAGCATGTTCGAACAAGTCTTTTTCCACTCCGTTAATGTGAAATGACAGCAAAAGTCATGGCCATGGCATGTATTGCGACTCCACTGACCAAAGTAAATTCCACCTGCTATTACAGAGTCGAAGTGCAGTGACACCATGACAGTGGTTTCTAATGATAATAATAATTATATCACATGCAATAAATTAGAATAAAATAAAAATAAGTGGCTGTGAAAGCTGGTAAAGATTCAGTTGAAATGGAGTAAATGAGAAAAATATTCACTGCCTGATTCTGTATAACGGCTCTGTGTCTTGACCTAATTGAAATAGCCCATTATATCGGCTTTATATGACAATAAACACTGTTTATGGAGAGTCCCTGCAGTTCCACAACAGCATGATGTTATGCACAAGTCACTTATTTTTACTTCGACCTGAAACAAATATTTACACTACATACGGTAATGGTAATGGTACTGGAGCTCACATGCTAATAGCCACACACTCACACCAATGACTTTTAGTGGGATAATTAAAGTAGAGGCATAAAGTGGAGGTAAAGTATAACAGGCGTTTGAATCCTCGCATCACTCATGCAAACAAGCGCACATCCGTCCAGAGGGCCAAGCCTACTCCTTCAACTCTTTTCCTGAAAAATAACTAAGCATAAATAATCACCATCAGGTTAGATTCGTACTAAAATCAAGGTCATAATTTAGGATAAATTCGAATTAAAGAATTATTAAGCTGTAATAATGATAAAAAGAGGAAGAAGACGAAGAAGAAGAAAAAGAAGAATAGAAAGATGTATTAGCTATATCTATAGCAAAATATTTATAAATAATTAAAGGAATAAAAGGGAAAAAAATTTAATTATTTATTACAATCCTTTTTTAAATGAAAATAAATAAAGTGTAGTTTTTTTGAAGAATAGATGGGTAGAATAAAAATAAAATATAATTTTGAAGTAAAACAGAACAGGGAAAAGCTGTAAAAGCACAGTATTAATAGTGATAAAATAGTATAGATAAAATAGTAAAATAAAGTAAAATATAATCAAATGAAAAATATAAAGATATAAAGATATAAAACATTGTTGAGACTAAGTGCATGTATATAAAATAAATATAGGGGAGAATAAAATATAATAAGAATATAATAAAAATACAATACAAGTATAATGAAAGAAAAAAAAAAAGAATGTAAATCACAACAATGAAAATGCAAGTAAAGTATAAGAACAGCTCGCCAGACCTTAGCAGGGCTAACACACACGCACACAAACACACACACACACACACAC
>JAOUQZ010000017.1:15466504-15511230 GCA_028564935.1 Neosilurus hyrtlii
GATGGGCGCCAGCCTCCCCGCGACCCTAATTAGGAATAAGCGGTTCAGAAGATGAATGAATGAATGAATGAATAATAATAATAATAATAATAATAATAAAAAACACATTCAATGGAACTCAAGCTAGAACTCATTTCTGTAGTGTCTCTGTAGCACAAATGAACTTGACTATATGGAGACGTTACATGAAGAGTTAAAAATTATTATTGTTTTTATTTTTTTTTCTGGTAAAAAAATTTAACACAACAATTATTTAACATTTATGGAAGAAGTCTTCAGTGTGGGTGGCACCGTGATGTATAAGCACATCCGCCTGACCGCAAAAAGGTCCTGGGTTTGAGTCCCAGTCTTGGATGGTTCTGTGTGGAGTTTGCATGTTCTTCACCTGTGAATGTGGGTTTCCTCCGGGTATTCCGGATTCCACGCATATTAGGCTAACTGGCCTAGTAGGCCTTCGCCCAATGTTGGCTGAGAGACGCACCAGCCTCCTCTTAACCCTAGTAGGATTATTAGGTTCGACAAATGAGTGAGTCTTCAGTGTCAGTCTGAGTTAGTAAGTTACTGAGTAAGTAATTCTTTTTTTCATGGATGTGCAGAACAATAATGTAAATATAAAGACACAGACGGAGAATTAAGGATCAGCTGCTGGCGAATGTTTCAGGATTTTCAGGAATTTCATCCAGAAACACAGTAGACACCACCACATCGGCTCAATTGTCCGGAAAACTCTTCTGACACTAATCGCTTCACACACACTCACACACAAATGTAATTACCTTTCCCTTCCCACACACATACTCATCCCTCTCCTCTGTCATCTCAAGGCGATGCGAAAATGAAATAAACGGTAAAAGAACGAGGGATCGAGGGAGAAATCTATATTTTTTCCAAGTCAGGTCTTCGATTTTGATCAAACTTCGATGGAGTCGGAATGATAGCAATTTCAACTCAAGGTTATACATCATGACTAATTTATCCGTCTTCCTCTCTCTCTCTCTCTCTCTCTCTCTGTCTGTTTCACTCTCCTGTTTCCGGGCTCACATGCCTCACACGCTTATAGACATGTTCACACACCCTGAAGCTTGGACTCTACCACCAACTCATGTGACTGATCTGAGAGGTCTCTGCATCCTCTTCGGAAAATTGGGGATTGGTTCTGTCTCTCTCTCGCTCTCTCTCTCTCTCTCTCTCTCTCTCTCACACACACACACACACACACACACACACACACACACACACACACACACACACAGTATGAACATAAAACACTACATCATTGCCGATATTATTGACTTTAAGTCCAGATGGCATAGAACACTTCGAGGTGATGTTAATACAGGATTAATATTGGTGAGAAGGTGTTGATATATTCTTCAATATATTCTTTCTAAAAGAAAGAAAGAAAGAAAGAAAGAAAGAAAGGTTTATTATTTCCATGAAAGCTACAAACTCTGCCACTGACACTGAAGACTCCTTCCCAGAAAGATATGCTATTAATATTAGTCTTATATTATCTGCAGGGCGGTACGGTGGTGTAGTGGTTAGCAAATCCGCCTCACAGCAAGAAGATCCTGGGTTCGAGTCCTGGGCTAGGGCGTTTCCGTGTGTTTCTCTGCGAATGAACTGTTAGTATAGAAACGCTAACGTTTTGAAATGATAGCATGAATAGAAATTTGGTATACGAATCTGACCAATCAGATTCCATAATTCAAGAGCACGGTGCTATACCAGATGTCCGTTAAGTTCTTTTAAAGATAAAACTCAACGTTAAACACAAGAGCTCCACAAATAAGATATCAGACCAGTGTCGAACCTGACTAGGTTTACAATTTCTTAACGCTGAGTCTAACTGACTGCGCAGACCTCAACGATTTACTTTAATCCAGAATATTGAAAAAGACAGAGCATCAACACGCCTGAGAAGTGCGCCACTATGTAGACGTGCCAGTGGTTAGCTGGCATTCCATGAAAGTTAACGTATAAAACACACACATGTGCTTTTAAATCAAGATTGACAGCCTAATGCAGCACTGAATAATGGGTTTATTAAAGGGTTCGAGCACATACAGTAGTGAATGGGCCTGATACTCTCGCCAGTGGTCGTGCCGGTGATCCATGAGAGATTCTCAGTATTTAAGCATGACCTGAAAAAGAGAGTGAGAGAAAAAGAAAAATGCATGATGGTCAGGTGATGTATTGTGTCATATTATAAAGTTATAATTAGCCGTGGCTGTGGTATTGTTTTAGTAAACTGCCCGCGCAAAAGAAAAAGTGCCACACTCTAATATTTTCATGGAGAGCATTTATCCTTGATCACAGCATGTAATCTCCATGGCGTTGTTACTCCAGTTGGTCCAGTCGAGGCTCAGCAACATTATTGTGGCAATAAAATGAAGTCGGCTGATGATCTGAATGTACTGAATGAGCAGGTTATCACATCAATGCACTTTTTCTTCCCTGATGGCACAGATGTAAAATGGGGACTCGAATAATGAGCGAGTGGTTCAGGGAGCACGAGGAATCATTTTCACATGTATCGGCCCCCCAGAGTCCCGACCTTAACCCTGTTGAAAGTTTTGGGGATGTGCCGGAGAAGACTTTATGGAGTGCTTCAGTTTTTCCCTCATCGATTCAAGACGTCAGTGAGAAATGAACCCGACACTGGATGGAAATAAATGTTATGTTACTTAAGTTTGTTGAAACGATGGCATGACGATTACATGCTGTAAGTGAGGCTAACAGCAACGAACCACTCTATGAAGCATAAATACGTGGATATATAGATAGATACACAGATGTGTGTAAACGTGTTCACCTCATCCAGCCAGTCGTTGAAAGCAGATGTGCGCGTGAACACTGTGGGTTTCTTCAGTTCGTTACAGTTGGTGGATGACACAAAACTGGTGACGCCCTGAACGTACCATTTACCATCTTTTCCCTTACAGTTCAGAGGACCACCAGAGTCTCCCTGTGAATAAATATAAATAGAGAGAGAAGAGAGAGAGAGAGAGAGAGAGAGAGAGAGGGAAGGAGGGCAAAAAGTAGCAAGGGGGAGAAAAGGTCGAGACAAGTTAACACTCTCGTTCATTCAAATTATTTAAAAAAAAAAAATCACATCTAGATTTTTAAAACATAAAAAGTCAAAAAATAGAATGAGCTTAAAAACAGGTTCTTTTAAACTAAAGAAATATGAAATAATAAATTAATATTTTAACACAGGCGGCACGGTGGCGTAGTGTTTAGCACATCTGCCTCAAAGCAAGAGGGTCCTGGGTTCGAGTCCCACTTTTCTGTGGGGAGTTTGCATGTTCTCCCCAGACCTGAGTATGTTTCCTCCAGGTACTTCGGTTTCCTCCCGCAGTCCAAAGACATGTACATTAGGAAAACTAGCTGTTCCAAGTTACCCCTAGATGTGAGTGTGAATGCTTGTGTGTGTTTTTTGCTCTACAATGGTCTGACGAGCTGTTGGCTGACACAGGCTCCAGCCTTCCTATGACCATAGTAGGAGTAAGCGGTTTAGCGAATCAGTGAGAGATAAGCGAGTGATATTAGTTTAATTTAAGCTTTTTTAAAACTACAAAAATTATTATTTATTATTAAAATTTTAAATGATTTGTGGTCCTTTTCTATTTTTATTTATTGTTATTATTGTTATTTTTTTGGTGTGTGTGTGTGTGTGGGAGTGGGGGGGGGGGGTATTTCTTGCTACCCCACTGATTCGGAAATGTCTTATCCGATCCAAAACTTATGAATCTGTGCGGAATCTGTGTGCTTGTTCCCCAATTAACGATTCCATGTTTAATAAGAATTCTTAACTACTCTGAGTGTACCGAGGCTGAAGTACGTCCATAAATCTGTCAGTGGGAAGTTCCCAGTGTGTATGCGGAAATAGAAGAAGGTGGATGACTTCAAAGCGTTCTGGAGAATTTAGGGGTGTTTTTAAACACTCACGTTACAGCTAGCGCGGATGCCTCCTCCTGCACACACCATGGTGGGTTTCACGTTTTTGCCCCACCAGTCTGTCTGGCTACAAACACTGTAGTCCACCACTGGCAACATGGCCTGCTGCAGCTTATCAGGTATAGGACCATGTGCTATGATGGAAACACACACACACACACACACACACACACACACACACACACACTATCACTGCTTTGAACCTTATAGTAAAGTAGCTTAGATATTTAGTTACTTTAGTGTAACATTAGAAACAGACAGAAACCTCCGTTACCATGACAACACTCTTACCAATCCTAACTAGTTTCCTAATTAGCCTCACTACCTTATTTGGCTATAATAAAAATTTATGATGAGCAGAAGGTCCTGGGTTTGAGTTCCCGGCTCGACGAAGGCGTTTCTGTGTGGAGTTTCCATGTTCTCCCTGTGCTTGCCTGGGTTTCCTCTGGGTACTCCGGTTTCCTCCCAGAGTACATGCACATTATTTTTACTTGCTAATCCAACTTGCCCCTGTGAGTGTGATTGGTTGTGTGCATATTTTGTCCCTGCGATGATCTGGCGAGGTGTTCAGGATGTATTGCCTTCGCTCAGTGTCGGCTGAGATGGGCTCCAGCCTCTCCGCAACCCTAATAGGATTAAGGGGTTCAGGCAAATGAGTGAATGCATGCAGCATGGGCGATGTAGTAAATAGGCTAAACTAGTATTATTTATTGTGTTAGCTAACAATAACCAGGGATAAACTTCCATGTACCAAGTACCATGGTCACTAAATCCACTTGACTATCATGCTGTGATACTGATATCGTGTGTGTGCACGCGATGAGGCTCACTATAGAGGTCACCCCAGCCAGAGACGTAGCACGACGTATCATGGGGCAAGATTTCTCCAACAGGAGGAACGCAAGCCACCTGAATGCTCGCGCTGAGAACAGGAGCTTTATCCAGCTTCAACAGGGCAATGTCATTACTGTAACAATATACACATGTTCACAACACACACACACACACACACACACACACACACACACACACACACACACACACACTGTATTATTACTTTAGTAACATTTATTGAGAAATGAGTCACATGACTTCCTATGGCACCAGAACTAATTGAGAACTTTCATAAAGAAGGGGGGCAAATACTTAAGCAATCCCGACTTATATATTTATATTTTGTGGGCGTGTTCATGAACTTTAACCCTTTTAGTTTCAAGTTGTGACAAAATGTAGGGAAGTTATGAGAGATTCTGTATTATATAGTCTATGGGCGGCACGGTGGCGTAGTGGTTATCATGTCCGCCTCACAGCGAGAAGGACTTGGGTTCAAGTCCCGGCCTTGGCGACAGAGTTTCTGTACGGGGTTTGCATGTTCTCCCTGTGCTTGGATGGGTTTCCTCCGGGTACTCCGGTTTCCTCCCACACTCCGACATCTAGATTAGGCTAACTGGCTGGTCCAAATTGCCCCTAGGTGTGAATGTGAATGGTTGTGTGTTTGCTGGTCCTGTGATGGTCTGGCGAGGTGTTCAGGGTGTACTCCACCTTCGCCCAGTGTCGGCTGAGATTGTGTTATATTATCGTGCTATAAATTATATAAATAGTGTTTCTAGTGTCCTTTTCCTTGAAGAATTAGAGAAGTCATGTTAGGCATTTTAGCAACTATGATATATTATATGTGACAGATGCTAGTGAGCGAGTGTAACATTCTTTTATTAAAAGGCGCTGCTTATAAATCTACATCATTTGTGATCCTAAAAGTGATGTGTAGGGTTTGGAAAGGCTTGGCAGGTGTAGATTTCAAATTACTTTGACATTCCAACATCTTCGTGAACAAGACCTGGCAACCCTGCAACGGTGGAAAAAAGGGAATTTGATGGAAATTTCTCTCGCTCACCCGCATGCCACGCAATCGATGTTCCATTTCGGATGGACGACGATGCGGAGGACGTCCCTGATCTGCTCGGTGTCCTCAGGAATGCTGAGGTCATGCTTTCCCAGGACAATACGATAAATATCACCTGGGCTATATGTACACAAATTTTTCCAAACACACACACACACACACACACACACACACACACACACACACACAAAGACACACACACACACACACAAAGACACACACACACACACACACAGATAGTGTTCTGTGAAGCATATTGAATAACCATAATCATTAATATTATTTTTTCCTCATCCGAAGCTGCTGGGTTTCTTAAGGTACTGGCCAACTCTGTGGTCGTACTCATTTCTTTGTGGGGTCTGGCAACGCGGCTGAAGCTGTAACTGGACCCAGTGTGAATAAAAGACGCTCGGTACTGGGTGGCTATTTCATTCAGACGCACTCGGGATTCGATGACCATTTAACCACAATCACCAAAAGGAAAAAAACCTACCGGAGTTCCTTTCTGCTACTAACAATATCACTTTCACATCACTTATACATCCACGGTCCAACTGTGAGGCCTGATATTGTCCAAAAATTCAAGTCTACAAACAAATGCCGCGGTTATTTCATCATTTATCAAAAACTCATATGCCTCTCAATGTTTATTTCTCATTATTTCCACATACGCTGTAAGAATTTATTAAAGATCATAAAGATATCGGGCGGCACGGTGGCGCAGTGGTTAGCACGTCCGCCTCACAGCAAGAAGGCCTGTGTTTGATTCCCGGGCTCGGCGAGGGCGTTTTTCGTGTGAAGTGTGCATGTTCTCCCTGCGCTTACGTGGGTTTCCTCCAGGTACTCCGGTTTCCTCCCACAGTCCAAAAACATGCACAGTAGGCTAACTGGCTGTTCCAGATCACCCCTAGCTGTGAATGTGAGTGTGAATGGCTGTGTGTGTTGGCCCTGCGATGGCCTGGCGAGTTGTTCAGGATGTATCCTGCCCTCGCCCAGAGTCGGCTGAGATGGGCGTCAGCCTCCCTACGACCCTAATTAGGATTAAGCGGCCTAGAAAATGAATGAATGATGATAAAAATATTATTCAACCACATATTGTTGCTGGTGTACCCTGCCTTTGTCGAGTGAAAATTCTGTCCTGACAGCTCTGAAACATTTCAGGTCTAAATTGATCACGTTATGACTTAAAGCCAGACTTTTTAACATTTAAGATCTTTTTTCTTACAAAATGCAGTGTCCAGCTGTCAGAACCCAGCGTGGAGCGATTAGAGTCCCACCACAGGTATGATACCAGCGGGTGCCATGCTTATACTGGAGTGAGATCTGTACACACACACACACACACACACACACACACACACACACACACACACACACACACACACACACATTGCAGATTGATTAGAAAACTAAAAAATGAATTGTAACAATTTTTTTTACAAAATTAATCTTATTTAAGTTGAGGAAGTACAAACATACAACACCCAACAGCGCACTGGTCCAACAGCCCTATTCATATAAGAAGGGCACCTTACTTAAATCAGTGGGGCACCCCACTCGGTTCAGTTGGGTAAGGGTTAGGTATAGGGCTGTCGGAATATAGGGCTGTAACCCATATAACACAGCAAGCTAGTAATGGACGTGAACTACACCAAATGTGATTCAGCCTCTTGAGACCCCATTGTCCTCATATGATGGCATCATATTTTATTCCGCCTACTTTGTGTGTAGATCCTCTATATGAGGGTCATTGAGTATTAATATTTTACCAAATGTCTTCCTATTTAAAGATGTGATCAAGTTAAGAAGTTATCAGGTGGTAAGGACCAACAAACACACGACCATTAACACTCACACCTAGGGGCAATGTGGAACAGCCAATTAGCCTGATGTGTATGTCTTTGGACTGTGGGAGGAAACCGGAGTACCCGGAGGAAACCCACACAAGCACGGAGAGAACATGGAAACTCCACACAGAAACGCCTGAGTCCGGGACCTTCTGATGTGAGGCGTACGTGTTAACCACTGCGCCACTCCAGACACAAGCGGTACTGTTTATTCACACAGGAAAATAAATAATACTACCAATAGCACCGTCTTCTTTCCACAGCCCCTTTGAGCCACTTTGCTTTTATATTGTCTGTAACAAAGACTTAGCAGCTATGCTCTAGCTAACTAGTTTCCATGCTTCGTGTCAGTCTTTTCTTTTTTTTCTTATTAATCTAGCAAGACATCTGTTGGAACTGTTGATAAAAACCAAAGGGTATGCCTTGTTTCCACAGTCACTTTGCGCATTGGTTGCATTTCAAATGTACAGGGAGGAAAAACAGTGCTTTGGAGATTGCGAGAAGCTTTCCAAGTTATCCAAGCTAAGGGATTAGCAAAGTTACTGAAGTACCTGCCAGGGCCAGCTGTGAGGTCTGGCTTCTTCTCCGTTCACTACTCTGCCTGGGAGCGGCTCAATCTCAGGAGTGCCACATCCATAGGCTAGAGGAAAGTCACACACACACACACACACACACACACACACACACACACACACACACACACACACACACACACACACACACACAATTTGAAAGCAATTGCTATGGCCAAATAACCTGGAACAATCTATTGAAGAAAAAAGACCATGTGCCTTAACTTCCCATAATTATGATACTAATATTAGAATATACTAGACAGGAGTGGCGCAGTCTGACTGGCCCGCTATCTCGGGATTAAGAAAACACAACAACAACAATATTCCCAGTGGCTATTGCTTAAAACAAAGTGACGGATATTCACAGTTTGTCATGGTTTGGAGCAGTCATCATCATCATCATCACTATCATCATCATGCTTTAAAATGCTAAAATGAACCATAAAAATCTGGTTTTAATTTGCTTTACTCATGTTTCTGTGTAGTACATGCTATACATTACCTTTACGGATCATGGTTTACTTTCATTTCCGTGTAGTATGCATTAATCTCTCAATAAAAAAGGCTCAACAGTCACCAGTAGCTACATAGCACTTAGCTTAGCTTGTGTAGAGCTCACCATGCTTTTGTCATGGATAAAATGTGTAAACATCTCATTTTGGTTTGCTTTTCTTGATGTCTCCATGTAGTATATACTAAAACTCATAAAAAAAGAGTTAAATAGACACCATAGAACTTGTTCACATGGAGTTCACCTGCATCTGTAATAATTAAAAAAAAAAAAAAAGTAATAAACTATAAAAATCGTATCTTAATATGCTTCTTTCCTAATGTTCCCATGTGGTTTATACAGGGGGTCCTTGACTTACGACAGGGTTCTGTTCCTATGTCATGGTGTAAGTCAGATTTCGTCGTAAGTCAGGTCACACCATTCAACTATGCTAATGCTGTAGCAAAATCATAATCTAGGATACAAAAACATATTTCTAAGAGCACAATTCCTTATGGAACGTCAATTCTTAATGACCTATGGTACGCATGTGACGAGGACCCCCTGTACTAAAAAAGTTATGCACCTCAGGCTGAGTGGATGCTGATGAATTCAACAGTCATCTCAGTGTTCTGTCTCATTGACTATTCTGCGACATCCACGTCACCTTCGGCACATTGTAGTCAATTACCGCGTAATGGATACAGGTGGCGGTATATTCTTGTAAATGAAACATTTTTGAGCTAAAATGCAAACTGAAGAGATGAGTATCATTTCTCAGAACTAGCATGTGTCCAACAATTCAATTTGCATGAAGTGGTATAGAGATTAAGGCTCGAGTTTTAGATCCAGAGCTTAGATCACTGTACTCACCATGAGCTGCTAAGAGCAGGACAAACACCAGTCTTGTTAGCATGGCGTGCATCTGTGTGTCAGCATGGATGTCTGGCACTGAGCTTATATAGCCGCCATTGACCTCGACGCATTAAGGGAATAGTTAGCACATGACTGTTTACACAGTACGCCACTCGCTACAAATGAATTAATTTTTTTTATTTTCTGCATTATATATTTCTATACTAAAATGCCACATCAGATTTAGTTAACAGGTCAGAAAAGCTTTTAATGCGGAACAGTTATCATATTTTTTTCAGGTTAAACGTTGCTTTAAGGCAGGTAGAGGAAAGGAAAAGTGTGGTTTTATCAGTGCTAGTCAGTGATATGAGCTGGGAAGAATCTCATTACACGCACATGTCGACAGAGCTGTGTGTGAAATGAGAACATTCACACGCTACACAATTCCCATGTCCAAAAAAAAAAAAAAAGCTAAAATGCTATAGCATAAAGCTAACCACTTTATTTCCTTTAGTATCGCAGGTGGTAACAGTGATGGCAGTGATGGTATCTCCACTTGGTGGTATCTCCAGATTGTGGTACCTCCACTTCCTCATCACACCGTCCTCAACACCTCCATGTGTTTTCATCCTTATCTATAACATATAAGAAACCAAACCCAATATATGAACCGCTGATATTTCTGTATCAAGAGACCGTACTACTAAAGCATAGAGAAACAGACAGATACTGCATCATAGAGAAGTAAGTGAATAGCAGAGGGAGGGAAAAGTGTGGAAGACAGATAGATAGAGCCAGATACAGACATGGAGTGTGTCCAGGACTGTAGTATCAGAGCCACTGACACACTCACACATGCGTGACTTCATAATTGCCGACACTGGCATTCACTCAAGACCAACAGTCCTGTAACAACTTTTTCCTGCATTAATAAATAGCACAGCGTGCTGCGCCTGCCTCCAACTTTCACTGAATGTCCAGTACTTTGTGTCTACGCCTTTCTGTCCTTCTCTCCCTCTCTCCCTCTCTCTCTTCACTGATAGTTTGGTTCTCTCCAGGGAAGAATTACAGTTCTCAGAGAAACAAGAGCGCTCTCATAAATCCCCAGTTTAAGGAGGCACGGCGAATCAATGCTTAGCCAAACAGCTAAACGGCTCTGTTTGTTTTTGGGCCGCGTTCGGTCGATTCACCACGCCAGATATTCGGCAGGGCTGATTTACGTAGCGGACATGTGTGCCGTGTTTGAATAAGCAGCGTGGGACGCCGAGGCACTTGTGATGTGCTTGAGGACACACTGTCCCTGTTGTCTGCGTAAACAGCAGTTAATGAAAGGAATATAAAATCTCTCCCCAAGTGGACATAAACCACTCGGTGCAAGGACACCCATCTCTAAATGATTACCTTATATGGGGAAGCGTGATGGAATGTCTGAGAATGAGCGCTTTAGTATCTTCCCAATCAAAATTTTTGATACAGTACACAAATTCATACTTCCGAGGTCACACACGAGTCATTTCACATCGTACACATTTTGCGTACATATTTATCACACACGATTATGTCTGACAGTATGTCTGCGTGGGTTTCCTCAGGGTACTCCGGTTTCCCCCCATAGTCATGCCCAGTGTTGGCTGAGATAGGCTCCGGCATCTCCGTGACCCTCAAAGGATTAAGCGATTTGGTGAATGAGTGAGTGAGTGGAAGGAGCACTACCCTACCTGAGTCCCAGAGATAATGTGATTTTAGAAGGTCAAGGTCAAAAATAAAGGTCAGATCAAGGTCACAAATTTCCCTAGGATTGAGTGCTTATAACGTTGAAACTAGTACAGATAGACATGCCGTTACTATGGAACACTAATAGGAAGCCATATATGGACTGTCATTTGGGACCATTATCTCTGACCTTAAATGACCTTCAAAGGTCAAACTCCAGCCGTCTCGTAAAGATTTCAAACAATTTGCTAATTTGGTCATGTCCAAGTACTGAAGAACAGATGAGGCGTTTGAGTTCACAAACAGATAAGTCCATTTGATTTAATTATGAGGGTGTACCCCGCCTTCGCCCAGGGTCAGCTGAGATGGGCAGATTCCTTCCCGCAACCCTAAATAGGACGAAGCGACTTAGAAAGTGAATGAATGAATGGATGGATGAATGAATTATGAAGTGTAATGGGGTATCAAGGGAAGATTATTCACTTCATGATGGTAAAAGTGACTCCACTTTGTGTTACGCTGCATCACACCACCCAGTCGTTGACTACTTTCCTATAAACAACATGCCATGAAAGTGTGTTATGATTTATTCTTTACATATAATATAATGTATGCAATGAAACTAATACAGCACAATAAACACAAGCAAATCACTGCAAGCTCTCTCTCTCTCTTTCTCTCTTAAATCAATGTGACTTAATTGTTTCTCAAATGAAAATTTTCTGTGAAACATCAAAGCTGACCCTAAGAAACACTTCCTGTTCAGCATTTCCCATGGAGCAGTTCACCCAGCCGCAGTAGCCACACCACTCCCACACACACATACAGTATATAAATCACCCGAGGCTCAATTCGCACCCTGAAGAACAGCCAAGAAGACCGACCGAGGTTCTCAAGCACGACAGGAATCCGCTGAGGGGGAAACCATAGGCACTGAGGCTTTCATGGATAAATCATATCAAGCTTCGGAAGAGGGTAGAGGCTCATTTAAGGCGATCGAAGTGTCCACTTCCTGCGAGTAAAGCCCCTGATTCCTGCAAGCAATCTTAGCCTTAACAGAAACTGTTGATAGCTGAGGATAAAAAGGCTTGCTATGTCTATCTCCACCTATATTTCAGTTTAATAACAGGTAATTATTTAGGGAAAGAAATGGAAATATGATGGTCAACCGAAAGTGCACTTGGACAGGATTTCGAAATGTGATTGATGGACTTAAATTGTTCCGCATCGCAATCACAATGGGCAGATTGTCTTGACAGATTTATATGTATATGTAATGACCTCAGAACAATTTCCCCGAAACAAACATATGGATAAATCATAAGTATCTGGATAACATTAAGAATCATTAATGCTTTATATGGTTTATATTAAAGATGCTTGAGGGATACATGGATAGTGAAATATGACTGTATAAAGATTTTTACTAGGATATTACCGTCCACCAACACATAAACAACTGCTACTTGTTTTATTCATGTTTCAGAGATAATGGAGTTTAATTGGTCCAAACCTCCACATAAAAAAACCTAAAGGAATGCTTTTTGGAGTTGAAATAAATCTCTTTAATACTGGGGTAAAAAACCACCAATGGTCAGTGAACAGTGTTGTAAATGTAGTATATACAGTATATGTACTGTAATGAAATAATTACAGACTGGCATGTTGGCGTAGTGGTTAGCACTTCTGCCTCACAGCAGGTTGGGTTGAGTTTGACTCCCAGGCTCAGCGTACGCAGTTTCCATGTTCCCCCCATGCTTGTGTGGGTTTCCTCTGGGTACTGTGGTTTCCTCCAACAGTCCAAAGACATACACATAAGGGTAATCGGATATTCTAGTTTGCTCCTGGGTGTAAATGAGAGTGTGATTGGTTGTGTTGGATGTGCAGTGGTCTGGCGAGCTGTTCAGGGTATCCCCCCACCTTCGTTTTCTGGGTTTTCAGTTCGCTGGAACGGTGTTTAGCTACCTGCGACTCTAATGATGAATAATTATTATTTAAAAAAAAAACAAACAAATTCAGGCATATTATAAATGGAACTGTATTTGAAATACTTTAAAAATTAGAAGGTCCAAAAGAGGAGGTGTTCTGGGTCTATGGAAACTGAAACACTAATAAATCCATGAAATCTTAATGTAGCTTTCTGAAAATTGGTAGCCTTGTGAACATACACCATAAGAGAAAGTATGCAAAGTTTAATGATGATTGAATGAAGTTTTTTCTCGGGATACTGTCCATGAATCGTTGGGGGAGGAGGGGACTATAGCTTGAGATGCCTAATTAATAATGATTAGCATTGGGAGGTGCGTTGGCCTAGTGGTTCTTCCGTGAGAGCTCAGTGATCTCCGGGTTAATAGTCACGTTGTCGATGCGTCAATCAACTAGGCACTTTTTTTGTGTGGCGTTTGGTCCGATTTCCTTCTAGATTAGATTAGCTGGCTACTCGAAATTGAAAGGTGTCTGTGTTTGCCTAAGGAGAGATTGTCGACCTGTTTGAGATCCACCCCAACCTCTCGACCAAAGTCAGCTGGGATAGTCTCCCAAGACCCTGATGGAAAACTGGTACATATAATGGATGGATGATTCGCTGTTGACGATCCATGGACTCCGTAAAGATGGACAAACACGCTTTCTTTAAAAAGGATTTAACATAGTACTGTATGTCTTTACACTTCTACACCTGTACTTCGTAATGGTTTATAATTCCACCATCTGGCATCTCCCAGAAGAGTTGACGTTTGAGTCTGGTTTCTCTCAAGTTTCCCCCCCCTTTGCCCCTGTCACCTTTGGTTTGTTCATTAGCAATCTATATACTAACTACGTCTGGATTTCTGTACAGATGCTTGGGAGCCGTGTCTATTGTGAAACATATTACTACAAATAAAACCGAGCTGGAAGAAAGAACAGTTGAATTAACTGTCACTATATCTGAGCTATTTTATCCTTGATTTCCTTTCTGTCTCTGCATCTATTTACAAACCAGCGGACAAGTTCTGGCAGCAGACAAAAACAGCAGGATAGACGTTTTGATGGCGGAAATCAGTGTGTGTATACATCTCATTTCAGGCGACTGAAAATTACATGCTCTTGGCCTTGGATCACACTGCTGACTCCGAGCCATCCTCTCCACCTATCCGGGCTAATGAGAGCTAAAGGGGAAAAATCAAGCCTGATCCCCCAGGATTGGCAAGCTGATGCTAGGCCAAGCTTCTTCCCGCTCCCCTTCCCTTTAAAACGCCATTTTCTGGCTGTGCATGGAATATATTACACATAATCACAGCCCCAGATGTTGGCTGCATCCATCACTATGTGTGGCTGATGGAGCCTCGGAAATGCCTAGACAATGGTTTGCCAGTAACAATATGACAGAGGTGTTTAAACGAGGTTTATGGGGGAATTCGGAAATGTGTGGGGTCAGACCTGCTAAACAAAGCAAACTGTTAATAAGTAAAGACAGAAGTTTGTGTTAAAGCGTCTAGGGTCATTTGTACTCCAACTTCAACTACAAAATAATATATAATACATCTCAACTATATAAAAAACCCAATATGTTTTCTTTTATTCGACGGCCGCCATTTGTGATTTCAGGGATAGAATTTGAGGCGGCCAAATTGTCCAAGAGAAAGTCTGCAGTTTAGGGCTCTATTCATCCATCCATTCATTCCTCTACTCCCCAGTTAATTTGGTTCCACTTTTCCCATCCCATCTCATAAAAGTTTAAAAAACCCAACATGACTTTTAAATGAAATAATGCAGTAGATTCCCTATTATTTGCTACGTACCTAGTTTTTAGGATTTCAGTACAATAATCCAGGAATACGTCCCAAAATTTACTTTTCTCATTTCCGTCCATCCATCCATCCATCCGTCCATCCATCCATCTATCCATCCATTCACCCATCCATCCATTGATTCATTCATTCATCCATGAAACATCCAAAACTCCAAATGAGAAGTTGGCCTTTACTTTTGTCCTTCCTTCCTTTCATCCATCCATCCATCCACCCGTCCATCCATCCATCCATTCCCCCGTCCATCCATCTATCCATCCATTCACCCATCCACCCATTGATTCATTCATTCATCCATAAAACATCCAAAACACCAAATCAGAAGTTGGCCTTTTCTTTTGTCCTTCCTTCCTTTCATCCCTCCACCCATCCATTTATTCTTTAGTTTATCTAGCCTTTAACCTATCCATTCATTCATTCATTCATTCACCCATACATCTATAAATCCACCCATCCATTTACCCATTCACCCCCCTATATCTATCCATCTATCCAGTCATCCATCCAATCATCCATCCTTCCATCCATCCACCCATCCATAAAACATCCAAAACACCAAAAAGCTTTAGCCAGAAGTTAGCCTGTTCTTCTGTCCTTCCTTTCTTCCTTCCATACATTTAGCCACCCACCCATCCATTCATTCATTCATCCATGCATACATCTATCCATCCAAGCATACATTCACTCATTCATCCACCCATCCATTCACTCATTCATCCAAACAATTCAATTCAGTTTTATTTGTATAGCACTTTAAAATTGCCATTGTCACAAAGCAGCTTTACATAGTAAAAGTAATTTAAGGAGGAATTTAAAATTTCTTTTTAAAAGTTTCTACATCCCCCTAGACAACCCTAATGAGCAAGCCCGTGGCGACAGTGGCAAGGAAAAACTCTCTCAGTTGACACGATGAAGAAACCTTGAGAGGAACAAGGCTCATGCAACCCATACATCTATCCATCCAACCATCCTATCACTCATTCATCCACCCTTATATCTATCCATCCATCCATAAAATATCCAAAACACCAAATCAGAAGTTGGCCTGTTCTTCTGTTCTTCCTTCTGTCCTGTCCAGCTTCCCCTCAACCTATCTATCAAAGACACAATCAGAAGCCACAAAATCCATTTTAATTTAATTGATCTAGCCTGTTTTTCAATCCAACCATCCATCAGTCCATCCATCTACCCTCCCTCTCTTCCTTCTTTCAAGAAGGCTTATCCTTCACAATGTGATACAGTCTTAAAGACCCGATCAGGAGCTGTTGCAACTGGCCTGATCAGCTTGTATTGAACTTGTGCTTTTACACATTTTGTTTAAGCTGAATGGAGTAGCTTGGACCGGGTCAAAGGTCAGGCAGGACACACCTGGAGATTCAAAATTACCAGTGCTAAAACAAATAGCGGCATGATCACTTCATCAAGCTCAGTGATCTTTCCATCCCTGGCAGTAATAGTAGCTGAATGTGTTTTGCTATCATATGTCCTGCTCTGATTGGCGCCCAGCGGTGAGGTCATTGGCAGTGATCCCTTTGAGAAAATGAACTTGGATGGAGGGACAGCAGGAGAAACAAAAACTCACACGGCGCTGTCTGTCACGGCCTTTGAGTCCAGGAAATGGCAAAGAAAAAACACAAGAGGAGGGAAGAAAGAGGAATTCATAACAGCGCCGTCATCTCCTCCAGTGATAATTGGCTGTGCTACATGAAGGAGATTTCAATCCAAATAAACATGGCCTCCCTTGAGGGAACCTCACCTTAAGGAATTAACCTTTCAGAGCCCTGACTCTGGCTTTCTCACACTTACACATTCATACGTACGGTGTACCCAGGACTTCTATTACATTCTAGTCATCATCCCTTACTGTACACTCCTCTTTTATTAAAATGTCCATCTTCCTCTTTTTTCTAACTCTCCATCTGCTTCTGTCCTTTCGTTTCTTGTCTTTTCCTTTCGCGCTTTCATTTTCTCATGGCCTGTCTTTGACACCCACTCCCTCGAGCTCTCAAAGGCCCCCTCCTCCTCCTTCCACCAGGCTTAAAGAAAGCGGTTTTGTGTGGTAATTGGCTCCATTTGGGCACCTTGAAGCTCCTGCAGTGACACTTTCGACTTAATTCAACCTTTACCCCCTCCATAAACCCCTCCTTACCCCCCTTTTGCATTTTCAAAGTCATCGCCTCATCATGCCGATTCCCGGTATGCCGATCCCTGCTCGAGTCTGTGCGTGGAACCTTAACCAAAACCGCATTGGGTCAAATTAAGAACGGTTTAGGCTGCTCGTCTGCCTTGGATCAGGAGACCATAAACATAAAGTGCTTTGGTCATTTAAGACGCAAGCCCCCCACCACACTTTACTGTGATTATCTCTGCTTTTTAAGATAATAAATTAAACTATAGCATGGTCTCCTGGGACCACCGAGACCTTAAAAATATAAGAGCTGTGTCAGTCTGTATGGGATAGAATGCAGTAAAAAGATACATGGGTTTGAGTTTCGCATGATACTTTGTCATAAGTCATAGGTCACTGTTGCTGAGTTAGGCCTCTGGTCAAATGTCCCATAAAGGGGAAGTGATGACTTTCTATGATTACCTTATCTGATTCAAGCTCCAGAGGGGAAAATGTTGGGAATTATGGATGTTGCAATATCCTGCAATGTCTCAAAAGTTTTCTTTTACTAAACAAATGAACATCTCAGGTTAATAGCAATATTTGTCTTGTGGCAGGAAGTCCTAGGAAGTCCTTGGCATGTTATCCAATGGGTGTTAGAGTGAATTATGAGACTTGATGTAAAAATGGTAAGAAAAAAAGACCTGTATGGTGGTATGATTGGCCATAATTTAAGCCAAGCCTCCGGACTTTTCCTCTCTCAAGGATCTCATGGGCACCTGGTTAGTGTGAGGCTAAACCGACACAAACAGACCCACCATCAAAGACAGCAGACTTCAAACAACCAGCTTAGTAATCATGCATTCCACTAATAGCTAACAATCCTGAAATAAGCTGCCAGTTCACATTACAGGGCCTCAGAAAGCTTAAGATAGATTAGACATAATGACTGAGACAATGGGAGGGTGTTGTAGACCTGGTGTACAAGGTTGGAAGAAATCGGAGAATTCCAAGAAAGAAAAACAAGATGTGAAATCTCCATGGTGGAGCTGAAGATCTATAGATGTGCAATGGTCCAGAAAGAAGTTCTGGGCTATATGTTCCTGTTCGTCCATCCATTCACCCATCCATACTCCTTCTATAAGTACAGATCCACCCTTACTTTTACATCAGCGCTTAAACAGACAATCTTAAAATGTGAGATTAGACAGAATGATGAGACAGTGGACTGGTGTTGTGGACCTGGTGTTCAAGCTTGGAAGAAAGTGGTGAAGCTAAGTAAACAAAAACAAAAAGGTGTCCATCCATCCATTCATCAGTCCATCCATTCATTCATTTATTCATCTGTCCACCTGTCCAACCGTTCATCCATCCATCCTTCTGCTCATCCATCTCTCCTTACATCCGTCCATCCATCCCTTATATCTGTCTATCCATCCATCCATCCAACATCTATCCATTCATTCATTCATTTTCTAAGCCACTTCATTCTAATCAGGGTTGCGGGGAGGCCGGCGCCCACCTCAGACGACTCTGGGCGAGGGCGGGGTACGCCCTGGACAGCTCGCCAGGCCATTCATGGCCAACACCCACACAACCATTCACAACTCTCACTAGTGGCAATTTGGAGCAGCCAGTTAGCCTACTGTGCATGTTTTTTGGCTGTGGGAGGAAACCGGATTACCTGGAGGAAACCCACACAAGCACGGGGAGAACATGCAAACTCCAGGCCTGGAGGTTCTTGCTGTGAGGTGGACATGCTAACCACTGCGCCATCATGCTGCATCATCCAATATTCCTTCTATCGATTCAAACTTGCCCCCACCTTTCATTCATCAGTGAATGCTTTATTGTGGTCAGGGTCACAGAGGCTTCAGAGACTATCCAGCAAACACTGGGTGCATGTCAATAATACACCCTGGATGGGACACAAAATGTAATTTAGAGCAGTCAGTAATAGATGGAAGAAAACCAAAGAACCAAGAGCTAAGGATCAAATTGGAGGAACCTTGGAGCTGTGAAACAGCAACACTTCCTGCTGCACCACCATGTTGCCTCCTGCTATTTCCATGAAGGCTTACAAACAATCCCAAAATGAGCTGCCACTTCACATCGCAGGGCTTAAGCTAAGCTACAGTAGCTTAGACATAATGACTGAGATAATATTGTCGACTTGGTGGACAAGGTTAAAAGAAATCAGAGGGAATCCAAGGACGGAAAACAAGATGTGTGTGGATATGAAACCTCCACTGGCGCCATGGTGGAGGTGACCTATAGATAACAGGTAGACGAGGTATCGATGGGGGAAAAAACAGCACATAACCTTGAGCTTGAAGTAGAATGTTTGTTTCTAGTTAGTTCCTGACTGAGGAGGACAGTCATGACTTACAGCCAGGAGAATTACAGCCCTAGTAATGGAGGACGGGTCAATCCATTCATCATCCCTTTAAAGGTGAGGTGGCCTTGATTGCACTTGTTTAGGTATGACCACATCAGTGGGGAGAGCGAGAGAGAGGGAGAGTGAGGGAGCATGAGTGATACGACACTCCCTGGAGGAGTACGCCTGTTGTAAACAGTTCATAAATATAGCTCTTTTTTCTTCCATAGATTACTGGAGGAATGTGACAGACGGCACAGAGGAACTACGGATAATATACTAGCTCAGCTCAGCAAGGCCACTGGCTGTCATCCATCAATCAATCCATTCTCTCATCCCTCCATCTAACTACCTCTTTGTCTAACCATTAATTTCTTCTTCCCAGGGCTCGTGTCTGCAGTTTCTGTTGGTCTGCTGATGGTTTGAGTCCTTGGGTTGATTTATATAGGAGGAAGGATCTCGGAAATGCACATCTTTTAGTCAAACTTTTTCCCTGTGTGGCCTCTCACACCTCATATCACTGACTGCGTCTTGGTCTTGACAGATATCTGTATCTCGCTGCCTTTTCATAAAGCATCACAGACACTAAAATTAGCTGAGGGCGTCTTTAACATATGTTTCTCAAAGGTTGTTGAAAAGAGCCATCAGTGAGGGGTTGATATCACAAACTTTGGTTTGGAAAAACAATAAATTTTACCTCCTAGATACGCAAATTAGAATCGAGTAAACTAAATGCAACCCAAGATCAACATCACAGGTTAGCATCTTAACCAACTGTATTAGCTAGTGACACCCTAACAGGATTAACCCTAACGGTATTTCAACAGGACGGCACAGAGGTGTGACTGTTAGCATGTCCGCCTCACAGGTAGAAGGTCCTGGGTTTGAACCCTGAGCTCAGCAAGAACGTTTCCGTGTGAACTCCCTCTTCTACAGTCCAAAGACATGCACATTATGCTAAGTGGCTGTTTCAAATTGCCCCAGGTGCGAGTGTGAGGGGTTGTGTGTGCTGGCCCTGTGATGTAGATGTCTGCCTTAGAAGGCAAGAAGGTCCTGGGTTTGAGTCCTAGGCTTGGTGAGGGCATTTGCATGTGAAGTGATGTTTTCGCCATGCTTGCATGGGTTTTCTTTGGGTGCTCTGGTTTCCTCCCTTTGCCAAAAGATATGCACATTAGGCTAATCAGCTGTTTCATATTGCCCCTAGGTTGTAAGGTTAAATGGTTGTGTGGTGATCTGGCGAGCTGTTCAGCATGAACTCCACCTTTGCCCACTCATCTCAAGTTGACTGAGATAGGCTCCTGCCTCCCCGTGACCCTTGAAAGAATTGGTGACTGAATGTTTCTTTAACAAATGAAATGTTTTGATTGTTAAACTTAATAATTGGGTGGCGCAGTGGTTAGCATGTCCACCTCACAGCAAGAAGGCCTGTGTAAGATTCCTGGGCTCGGGGCGTTTCTGTGTGGAGCTTGCATGTTCTCCCTGTGCTTTTGTGGGCTTCCTCCGAGTACTCGGTTCCTCCCACAGTCCAAAAAACATGCACAGTAAGCTAATTCGCTGTTCCAAATTGCCCCAGGTGTGAGTTTAAGTGTAAACGGTTGCAAGTATGTTGGCCCTGCGATGGCCTGGCGAGCTGTCCAGGGTGTACCCGGCACTCTCCCAGAGTTGGCTGAGATGGGCACCGGCCTCCACTCCTTCCTACTTACATTAACATTACATTATACACTACAATAAGTGGATTAGAAAATGAATGAATGAAGTAACATAATAATACACAAGCCTAATTTTTCCAATGCACACTTTTTCCTTAAGCCCCTGTCACATATGTTGCACAGCAAGTATCCTGCAGGTTCATGGGCAACTCCTAGGGCACTTATGGGTGTATAGGAAGAAAGTGACGCAATGCAATGGGAAATCCTGGGGCTGCCTATGGGCGTTAAATGCGATGGGAAAAGAGAACCCTCAATATACCAAAGGAATTCTCTGGGATTTTATGTCTAAATATAAGGAGAACTCCGAGTTCGGGTATCTGGTTTGAGTTGATGAGTTTTACGAACTGGTCTCGACGTAAATTCCCAGTCTGAGATGGAGCATGTGCTTGTGCTTTTTAAGAACGTCTTCATTTGTGTTTATATTTTTCTGAGTTATGTTCATCGAGAGCGTGAGAAACGGACTATGCTAAATGTGCGAGTTAATTTATGAATATTGAACATTGAAACATAAACACTGAAAGCTTGCATGGGAAGTTGTCTACCATACATTCATTTTTCATGCTTGCTTCTGTGAGTGGTTTTCCTGTGTGTGTGAATGTGTGTCCTCAGAATGTCACTACACAAATTCAGTTCATAATGGGGCCATTGAGTTTGTCCAGCTCACCTCACACTTTCCCAACGACACCTGCATCACTCTGCAAATTGGCAGCCAAGTACAGTTTAATATACTGCTCTGAGAGAACGGAGTAAATCACTCTTTCAGCATGCTAATACCCCCACATCACGCCCCGGGAGCGCCAAGGGCAGCCAACTGCTCTCCCACAGCTCACTTAATCACTTTAGCATAAAGTCACACGTTCCAAAAGCCACCGCCATGAGGACTAAGAGAAGTGACGGCTGGTCATGAGGCTACAATTTAATATCTATCAATAGCTTGACAATGAAACTACTATGCTTGTGTAATGCATTATATCATAAGAGTCTATCAATGACATCATGAGAACACAATGCCAAGTTCAGGGCTTATTTCCTCTGAATACCAAACTTGGTCAAAAGAAATGTTTTTAAGTCTTTCTCTTTTTTTTCCCTCGTATTTGCAACCTAATTTGGCCGTCTGCCATTTTCCACCAGTACCAAGCTCTCCACTATCAAACAACAATTCTGAGACATGTGATGTCATCCACCATCCCCATCACTTAAAACTGCTGTTCATGCAGTATAACACACTCGAAGGAAAGCGATATCCATAGTCCGCATGCATAAGCTCACTGACGCCCATGATTGGCTATAGTGTCACTCTGATTAATAGGAAATAGAGAATACAACATCGCTTCCCCTCCTAGAGAGCATGGCCAATTTCACCAAATGACCGCGGCATCATCAGGTTTCAAACTTGCAATTGTGAGATCAAAACAAATTTCTGCCGTACCCCATATGAACCAATCATTCATTCATTGGTTATGGGCAGACCAGAGCCTATCTGAGTCAACTTTGGGTGAAGGCGGGATGTACCCTGAACAGCTCGCCAGTCCACTGCAAAGCCAACACACACACACAACCTTTGGACTGTGGAAGGAAATCCGGAGGAAACCTACACCAGCACTCGGAGAACATGCAAACTTCGAACCTGGAGCCTTTTTGCTGTGATGTGGAAACACTACCCACTATGCCACCATGCTTCCCCCCCCCCCCCCCCCACACACACACACACACATTGTCAGGATTCAAACTTTGAAATCTCTCAAAGTTAAGGATACCTTTAAAAAAATTCCTGTATGCAGATTTTAATTTGGATTAAATCTCCGCAACATATGAGGGGGCCTTCCTCATTCAAAGCCCCACCTCTGGCAGACATTTTATGAAAATCTGCAAGTTAGTTTTTGTATAATCATGCTAACAATCAAACAATCCATAAATAAAACACCTACTTCTTTACCAAAGATAAGTAGTGGCCGTGTTGCACTGTTGCTGATACTTGCATGAATGTACAGCCTGAGCTACAAAGAAATCAGCCACATCCTTTCTTTTTACCCTTTTGTACCATATACAGTGTATTTTCTTTTCCATTGGTGGTGCTATTGCACCTTGTTCCACCAAAAAAATAAAGATTAGTTTACATGGATGTCATAAAATGAAGCCATAAGCAACATTGTCATAATTATAATTTAAAAAAGTCAAAAAAAAACGACAACACATTCCTGATTCCAGCCATAACACAAACCTTAAGTAAACAGCTACAAATCATTAGCCTGAAGGATGTTCTGATAATACTTGGCACCTTGAGCTGGCCTTGATGGCAGGCAGGTAAATACACCTGGATATTTCTAGCTGAGAAGGTTAATGTAGATAAACACTGTACCTGATGTCTGACATAAAGTTGGAGGCTGCTGAAGAACTAATGCCAAAGTTTCAGGGCTGACAAAGAGAGCACTGTATACACTGTTTTACACACTGAGGACACACACCAGACATAACATAACTCCAGCGGACACTCGCCGCCCCTACACACTCAGTACACTATAAACATAAAGTAAAATTATCTGCAGTATTAGAATTTATTTCATTATACTCTTTTTTCCTGCGAGGTCTCAGAGGTCAGCATGGTTTTGGGTGTTTTCTCCTGTCGACCATGTGCTTGTGATTTTACAGGCTAAAAACCTCATATGTTTCGATTCCCAGCCCCACTCATGTCAACCAGGGGGATCGGCAAAGTTGATTGGCCGTGATATAAATCTGTTTTGATGAAGAGGACGGCTCTGGTTGGCTGATCACCATTCTGTGGTTTTACCCCAAGCTGAAGGTTTTGCTCTGTTCAGTTTTCAGGAAAGGTTACACAGCGAACAGTCCCTCAGGGGCCCCGGTGCTGTTTCCTAATTAGAAGTGGACTGTGTGAGAATTGTTGTTTTTTTGTTTTTTTGGGTGTGAAGTTTATTTCAGAAACGGGACAGTGTATCCTGCCCAAACAGACGTGAAGAGTTGGCCTTGATACCAGAACAGGTGCAGAATCCCACAGAGTTCATAGTTTCAGGGTCTTTTTTTTTACATTTAATTTAGTTTTTCACCATTTTTTTAGTGCTAAAAGCAAAACGATCCGAGATTCCACTCGAGGTACGGAGTACTAAAGTATTTATACTTGGTATCTGATTTCCAGCAAGAATGAAGACTAATAGGCATCACTGTAATCTATATAGTATTAGGGCACTTAGCATTTATCACTGGTGGCACAAAAGCAAAGTGCTTATTTGCCTCAAACAAGGTCCTGCGTTCGAGTCCGGGACTTGTGTGTTTCTCTGTGGAGTTTGCATGTTCTCCTCATGCTTGTGTGGGTTTCTTCTGGGAATTCTGGCTTCCTCCCACAGTCCAAATACATGTACATTAGGCTAACTGGCTGTTCCAAATTGCCCGTAGGAGTGAGTGTGACTGTTTGTGTGTGTGTGTGTGTGTGTTGGCCCTACAATGGTCTGGCGAGATGTTCAGGGTGTGCAACGCCATCGCCCAGCCTTCGACCAGCCTCTCCGTGACTCTTGTAAGTGGTTCAGCAAATGAGTGAGTGTTTGATGAATATTCATCACAACAGTGAAATTAGCTATTAGTTAGCTGTTAGCTAGTGTCTTCCCACATTCCTTCTTCTTTCTGCGTTCTTTGTTGGAACAGACATTCCCCTAAGTAACATTTAATTTTTTTGCCATATGTCTTGAGTACTTTAAGTAAAATTATGAGTTTGTATTTTTCTTCCCCCCCCCAATTTTCTCCCCTAATTTAGCTCTAGCTAGCTCCCACCCATTAAGGAGACTTTTCTATAATGACCACTGCCAACCAAGGACAAGCACATGCTTCCTGTGGACACATAATGCCAGCTACCCACATTTTTTCTACAGATATTCAGGGGGAGCATAACACACTGGGAAGGAAGCGCTATCCAACCCCTTGTATACATGAGCCCACAGATGCCCATAATTGGCCACTTTAAGTGACCTAAAAGGGAGCGTATGCCACCCCTACGGTGGTAGAAAAACATTGGCTGCTGAGTGGCAAGGTGGCAAGGTTTGCCACTCAGTAGCCCATAGTTTTATTTTTTTAATTTAAAAAAATCTACTCCAACTATCATAACGTCTGTGTAGTTGGAAACTTGCAGCACCATTGGGATCCAGGGAAGACCTGATGAATGTGTTTGATTTGAAGGATCCATCCTATGGCTAATATCTTCCATCTTTCTTGTAATCTGAACAACTTTCCAGTGGAAGTTTGTTCGCCATCATTCTCTGTCCAGTGTGCTGTGGAAAAACCATGTTAATGCTGTAGACTGAAGTGACAATATGTCTTCCTTCTTCTCAGCATGGCTCTTCTCAATGACTGTTTGGATCATAAGTGGAACCATTTAAAGTCACGATCATCAGGTTTATGGCACGGTAAGAAAGCTTGTTCAAGTGAAGACAGCCACAGCGTGACAGCGTGCCAGCCATGAATCATCTACATCAGGTTTTTACAGGAGTGGAACTCATTGGACGGCTTATGGAGCTGAAACATTCTGATGCGATACTCCAGACTGGCTGGCGTACCTATTGATCGGCACCGTTTGGTGTTTCTGGTCTTTTGAAACCCGGAGGTTTATTCACTGCTCTCGAGTGTGCCATTGCTTTCTGATTTGTTTCGCCCCTGGTTGCTAAAGAACCGCTGTTTACAGAGGCAGTGCCAGACGCCTGACACTTTTTGTCCAAGGCGCAGCGACATCGTCTCTACAATGCAACAAACTGACAAAATGCCAAGAAAATGACAGACCTCCCTGCATGGCTTTTGTCAGCTAGGAAAAGACTTTTGATCCTTCCAGCGACCTTGATTTAATATCAAACAGACATGCTCGAGGCCGTCCAGTGTGTACACAACTTACGGAGAAATCACATACACTTCACATGTGATTATGTGACTAGTATCTGAAATATAAGTGAGTTTCATTCATTTCCTGGTCATGGGGGTGGGGGATCCGGAGAACTTTCCAGATTATTGGCTCTGTGATGGTCTGCCTGTCTATTCAGGGTGTACCTTGCTTTCACCCAGTGTTGGCTGAGATAGGCTCCAGCCTCGCTGTGACCCTAATTAGGATTAAGCGGTCCAGAAAATGAATGAATGATAAATAATATTAAAAACGATGTTTTTAAACATTTAAATATTAAAAAATTCACTTGTAAGAGGAAAAAAACATGAAAATGTGAAATATTAATACATTAAAAACAAACAAACAAACAAACAAACAAAAGAAATCAGTGAAATAAAGAGACATGAACTGGATGTGGATAAATATTTTGTAAAATAATATTTAAATATAGATCATGTGACTATTTAGAATGCGATGCTCATTTGAGTGGGTCGTTGAGAGGAATTTCGCTCCAGTGTCACCCTTAGGAAGTGGAACACTGCTGTAATTTATACAGTATGAACAGATGAGATGCTCGTGGCTGAGAGACCAGACTCTCCGGGTTTCGGGATGTTCCATTAGATGGCAGTGTGTTGCAGCTGTACTTGAACTCATGGAAGGTGAAGTGTTAGAGACATGCGGGAGAACGACCTGCGCCTGGGGCTCCAGAGTCTATAACACCATCAACAATGACATTTATTACTATATATAATTTTTTTTTTTATTTTATTTTTTTTTAGTAAAATAAAATGCAATATTATACATCTGGAAATGATAAGGTTTAATTTTAATGTGACAGAAATCAGATTTTACATCCTTATAAATTTTTTGGCCTTTTTGTTTTAAGAATTACAGAATCCGATATTATATTACGACTATAATAAATAGTAGAAGTGGTGGTGTGGTAGTGTAGTGGTGGGCATGTCCGCTTTACAGCAAGAAGGTCCTGGGTTCGACTCCCAGACTCTTTGGAGTCTGCATGCTCTCCGTGAGTTTCCTCGGGGTACTCTGGATTGCTCTGCCAAGCTGTTCAGGATGTTCGCCCAGTACTGACCAAGATAGGTTCCAGTCTCCCAATGACCCTAATAGTGGGATTTAGCGGTTCTGCAAATGAGTTAGTGAGTAAATACTGAAGGAAATGTCATGACACTCTTGTGTATCTCATGGCAGCCCTTGAAGTGGAAAGAACTGAACTGGATTTGTGATTAAAACTTAAAAAAAGGAAACACGATGCTTAAGACCTGCTTTCCTCACAGCCCCTAACTCCATCCAGGCCCCGCCGGTCATGCTCTTTCAATCTTTGTCCAATCTTCTTCAAACGCGACGGGTGATTCGATAGACGCGCTTGCTAAATAGCTCCATGAGGCCGACCCCCTGATGTCACATCCTGCAATAATGAATTTGCTTCGGATGCAATCTGGCGCAGGTCTGACACCGAAGAGGTCACGCAGGTGAGACAAATGGCAAGATGTGCACTTCAAAAACGTCGACTGGAGATCTCGCTGGAGATCTACACGACCGCAGGACATGCACGCTGACTTCAACAGGAACGAGGACATGAAACGTGCGGCAGATCACCGTCGACTTGTTTTCTTTCAAATGTTTTTCTCATTTGGCTCTTTGTACAAAAAAGAATAAAATTACATTCAAATGTGAAACACGGCCCCTTTGAAATTTTATCGGATTTGAGAACTCGAATGCAACCAAATCTGGTTCATGTTTGAGGCAGGAACCACATCCCTTTTCCTTCTTAAAGGTTGAGTGAACATTTCAACTAAACACAGTTACTGATTGTGATGGACGTCTTGGGTCTCGCAGTACGGATTACTACCGTTTTTCAAGTGCAACTAAAGGACTAAATATGAACCGTGTCCTGGAAGGAGCCCCTTCACTCAAAATCTCACTCATCACTCATTCGCTGGACTGCTATTAGAAGTGCGGGTAGGCTGGAGCCTATATCAGCCGATAGGGGTCGGAGGTGGGTTACTCTATTAATCGCTCGCCAGAGCCGGAACAACACACACACACACAAACACATACAACCAATCACAATCACACCTACAACTGGGGCAATTTGCAACAGCCAGTCAGCCTAATGTGAATGTCTTTGGACTGTTGGAGGAAACTGGAGTACCCAGAGAAAACCCGTGCAAGCACAGGGAGATCATGCAAACTCCACAGAGAAACGCCCTCGCCAAGCCCGGTGTAAGCTCACGCTTACTGTTGACTTTTCACCTCCGGTTTACGACCTCGCACTTCTGCCAGGGTTTTAACCCCATGCATGTCAGTGCAGTTCACGTCCCAGACTTTTCTCCTTCCTCACGACCTAATGACTTCTACTAGCTTATTAGCTTGGCATTGTTCATGACCCGGCCTTCGTTTATGACCCTAGCATTGCCTCTATGTGGCCTTTTTGCACACTACTCGGAACCACCGCACACCCTCGTGCTCGATCGATCGCAGATGTCATTGTATAAACCATGTATCATGAAACGGAGCTTCGCGGATGTAAATGCTAATCTCGGCAGACCGTAAGCCTCCGTCGGCAGGAACGCACTGGAGCTAGCACTGCGCTGAATGCTTTGAAAGCACTGGCACTTTGACACAGCGCATGTTCTCACCAACAAGACTCGAGTCAGATGAAACATGGATCCTCTGATGTTTTTCATGCTCGTGTAACACACACCGAAATTACAGCGGATTGCTTCCAGAACATTGCTCTTCTTCAGACCCACTAAAAAAGCATGTAGCTCTGCTTAGTACCAAAACGTAGCAGCGTATCTGACGGGAACCCGTATACAAGCCCGTTTTCAGAAATGTGAGAATTGTGGGTAGGTGTGCGAGCGCGTGGGAGAGATCTTCGGCGTGAATCGCTTCCAGAAAGCGCGTAATGAAACGCAGAGCACCTCAACGCACGGCAAACTAATAAACACGGACAAACACGGCGTCTTGCTCTCGTAATCGAACCTGACGACAAGTGACAGGCTGCTATTAACCTAACGTCCAACCCACTGATGCTCGGCTCAAGAATCACAGGGCCCCCTCGGACCTTCATGGAAGCCATTATCTGCGCCTGCTGGTCCTGAGGGAGAGAAAGGTCAGAGGTCAACTCAAGCATTAGCAGCCTCGTTTACATGGCTTCACTTCATATTTCTATTGATCCCACGCAATTCTGTTAACTCTCCAAAAAAAATCTAATTGAATATTGTAAAGACACTGTTTACACTATTTACATGCACACACACACACACACACACACACACACACACACACGACATTGTTAACTAAAAAATATATTTAAAAAATTAAAATCTAATAAATAAACAAATACTATTAATAAATTATATAATTTATATTAAATAAATTTTTTATTTACATTTTTATGAAAATGGTTTAGAGGTGTCATATATGTGCTATTATTATATTTGTATATTTATCGTTTTATTATACATTTTACAATTAATTAACATTTTTTATATAATGAAACATAATAATAAATATAAAACACCAAATATTAAAATAATTAAATATGAGGCATTAATATATTAAATGATGAGCTATAAAGTGGTTAGCACATCCGTCTCACAGCAAGAAGGTCCTGGGTTCGAGTCCCGGACTTGGCGAGGGCCTTTTTGTGTGTAGTTTGCACATTCAACCCTTTGCATGCATGGGTTTCCTCCGGGTTCTCTGGTTTCCTCTTGCAGCCCAAAAAGATGCACATTAGGCTACTTGGCTGTTCCAAATTGCCCCTGGGAGTGAGTGTGATGGCCCTGTAATCGCCCGGCAAGCTGTTCACCCTTGAATCCTGCTAGGGTCATGGTGAGGTTGGAGGTTACACCCTGAACCGCTCACCAGACTATTGCAGGGCCAACACACACACAACCACTCACACCTAGGGGCAATTTGTAACAGTTAATTAGCATAATGTGAATTTTTTTGGACTGTCGGGCTGGAGGAAACCCACGCAAGCGTGAAGAGCTTGCTGTGATGCGGACGCGCTAGTCACTACGCTACCTCCCGCTGCTCTTGTATTTGAATCCATATAACATATACGTATATGAGATTATCCGTTATCCGTCTCTTGGCTGCTCTCGGTTTGCTCCTGAAAGCTTCTAGAATTTTTACCTGCTTCAAAAATCTTGTTAATAATCTAACTGATCACCCTGAACCGCCTCACTTGCTTATAAGCTTAAAAATCAGTATTAACTGATCTGTGATCAGTCCCAGAGGGACCGCAGCGGATTACGGACAGACACTGGTGTAATAAGCCTTAAACAAAACATGATGTGTGGTTTATAAAGGACTAAATAAAAAAATAGAACAGATTTCTAATCCATAGCTCTCTGGGTTGTACTGACGATACCGTACAAACACGGGACGGACACCCTGAGGCTCTCTGATATTTATGTAGAAAGGTGAGAGCAGCACGCCATGTTCGTACGTGACGAAATAGCGCTAACGCTCTAAAATATGGCAGGAAAAGGGCAAAGGGTCTCGACGGCTGGAATTACAGCTAATCGAAGAGGTGGTTCCGGATCAAGGAATTTGTGAAATAGCAGCCAGACACGTAAACATTGTTCGGTGGAGGTTTTATAGGATTAGTTACTGATGGCGTCACATATTCATGGTGGGAATCTAGCACATGATCACATGACTGGAGCCGTGATGATACGCAGACATGTGTTTTTTTGCTAAATAGACACTCTGCATCGTTCATCACGTCCTTTCCCACCCGGTGGAACGGATGTGTGGATGGGTTTTGTGTGTGTGTGTGTGTGTGTGTGTGTGTGTGTGTGTGTGTGTGTGTGTGTGTGTGTGTGTGGTGAGTGCGGTGTGAACTTCCCTCTTGGTTTTTTCAAAGGTCATTCTGTCTGTGCTCAGAGTGTCACAGTCAATAAAAGTTCATTAGAGTTGACAGTGGGTTGAACATTGAGTGGGTTGGAGACACACACACACACACACACACACACACACACACACACACACACACACCAAGGCACACGCACATTAGTTAATATGTGTTTAGAGGTCATTTTATTCACTTTCATTTACACACAAGTACAGATTTGTGTGTGTGTGTGTGTGTGTGTGTGTGTGTGTGTGTGTGTGTGTGTGTACTCAAGAGAGAAAGTGAGAGAAAGAGAAAAAGGTAGAGAGAGACAGAGAGAGAGAGAGAGAGAGCATACACATTTCTGTAAAACCAGTCGAGGTTACGGTTATGACGACCCCCTACGCAGGCGAATTAAACCAAGCTGCCCCAAATGCTCACAGCAATTGGCTCGGTCCTTAATTTGACCCACCATCAGGTAGCGTTTGTGTCTGCTGGGAGTGTGTAATTGCCGAGGTTGGACTGATTATCTGACAGCGCACTGAAGTGGCCTCAGTGAGGCAGAAAACGAGTGGTGATTTAATTAGGGTCGCGTTCTCGTGCACAGAGTTCTGCCACGCTCTATTAAACACAATGGGTGAGTGACTGCAGTACTATAGTACACAAACACACGCACACACACACACATGCATATACACACACACACACACACACAGACATAATAATTCACGTCAAAAAATATTTTGCATGTTCTCGCTGAGCTTGATTGGGTTTCCTCCAGGAAGTTGCTAACAGACAGAGAAACATGCAAAAAAAATAGACCACAGGGGTCCAGACGCTCCCGCCGAAAGGACCATTTCATTATATACCAATACAGAACAAGCATAGCAAGTCTGAAAGCTCCAGCTTCAGTTTGCGGCAAGTAAATGTCTGGAAATCTAATATACAGTTTTGCCTCTGTGACCTTGAAAAGTAGGTCAAGGTCACTCACACACAAACTCATCATTGCACTTATAGTAGTGATCCAGTGTACCAAGTTTGTCCCAGCAAGCTGAAGTGTGACTGACAGACAGACGGAACCGATTCTTATTGCTTCCCATGGGCGGGAGCTAATAACCCCACCCCCAGTACTTGATGGAGGTAATGAATAATTTTAAAGGGAGCTGCTGATATGCTATTGGTCTACCAAACAAAATTTATTTGGTCCAGCCCACTTGACATGGGGCTATGTGTAAATTAGCATGGCTGTTCCTTAAAAAGTCTATAACCCCTGATCTAACCGCACATTCAGCATCCTAGTGCAGCATGAACACTAGTCAGGCATCCCAATCCAGGCTAAGATCAATAAACTTAACAGAGCCTGTGTGTGTGTGTGTGTAGGCTGAGGAACCGCTGCCAACCGAACCAATTAGTGCGGATGGTGAATACGAGCAGCTCCATTCTCAGGGTTATGCTCTCTGCCTCTCAGGCCCCTGCTGCCTCAACACTGCCTGCTATAATTCATGGGCCTGTTTGATGAGACAGGCAGAGATGAAGTTCCCAGCACCTTCAACTGCACAGCCATATTTCATCACAAACTGGCAATCCCTGGAGATGTCTTAAACACCTTATATTGCCTCAACGTTTCGTCTCTCTATGTTTCTCTCACTCCATCTCCCATTCCTTCTTTCCTCTCTCCCCCCGTCTTGGGTTAACAGGTAATTGGTTCGGATTTTTTCTCCATCACCCTTAGAAACAGAGCTTGGCACTAATAGGGCCCCTAAAGACGTCACAAAGCAGTAAAGAAAAAACAAATGAACGCGGTCCCGAAAGGAACAGCAAAATTACCCCACGCCGATAAAAGGCTGCTTTGAGAACAATCAGGTGCTCTGATAGATGAGGTTGAGCCCCAACAAGGCTAGTTAGGGATCCTAATGAGGGAGAAAGGGCTTCATCCCAGAGGACTCGGACAATGTCCCAAACAACGACTTATAGGAAAAGAAGAAAGGGCATGTGCTTTGGAATGGAAATCCCCACCGGACCGTTTCTACCGTGCTCCACTGCTTCTGGCTTCACTGCTAATTGACTTCAGTTTCAGCTGGCAAGGAAAATAAAGTATCAATTTGAGAGACTAATTGAGATTTGTTTTGATGTGAAATCTTTTAAGTTTGTCCCAGATCCTGAGCCGCTGTCTCTTGTTTTATTTGGAGGTTCGGAGTTATGATGTTTGCGTTTCCCTCGCTTCCAAGCTGCGGTATGCAGAGGAGAAAACAACGGCAACATGAGCCCCCTCCTTCCTAATTCTTCCCCCTTAGTACTCCCCTTCCTCCAGCCCTTCACTGTTTGAGACAGAGAGTCACTCAGGGCTGGGGTCCAAGCATTCTCTCAGGACTGGTTTATAGGAGTCTTGCTCACCAAAGCATGTAATTCTGCTGTTGGTTTTAGCCGGGAGTTGCAGTTGGCGCAGTCAATGGAGCCCTTCAGAGCACTCTCCATCAGCTTTGTCTCCAGAGGGCCGTGAATGCCTCATGAAAAAACATACGGTAATGACCACAGACTGGGTCCATGCACGCAGTCACATAATACCATTTAGTGCAATGCATGGGCACTTGTACCATTTGTTATAACGTACACAGGGGCAGGAACACTTGTCAGGCACTTACAGTGGACTAAACTAGCATTATGGATTTGCTGGACTAAAATAAACTCAATACGTGGCTTTGTATGACATTTACGATAATTTTTTAGGAGCTAGACATTACTGCTTCACTGTAATCACTGCAGGGCGGCACAGTGGCGTGGTGGTCAACCTCTGCCTCGCAACAAGAAGGTCCTTGGTTTAAGACCCGGGCTTGGCTCGGTCGTCTCTGTGTGGAGTTTGCATGTTCTCGCTGTGATTGTGTGGGTTTCTCTGGGTACTCCAGTTTCCTCCCATGGTCCAGACATGCACGCTAGGCTAACTGGATATTCTGGATTGCCCCCAAGTGGGAGTGTGAATGGTTGTGTCCGTGTTAGTCCTGCAATGGACTGGCAAGCTGTTCAGGGTGTATCCCACCTTCTCCCAGAGTCAGTTGAGATTGGCCCCAGTCTCCCTGCAACCCCAGTAGTGATGAATGAATAAATGAATGAATGTAAATACTGTAAGTAATTTGTAAGTCGTTTGCTAGTAATAATTAACCAAGACAAATTTGGTCTTAACTCTGTTCTTGCATGGTGTTCGTCAAACTGATTCATGAGGAGGCAATATTAGTTGTGAAGGCCACATTTACACACATCAAGCAAGGAAAACGTGATGTTCCTTCAGTCGTTCAACATTTCCTTCATGTGGCTGAATGGAAATCTGCCCGCAGCTTGTTTTCTTGTAATTAGATCCTTTTGAGGAAATTTGTGCAATGGAATCAAAAGGTAAAACGGGTCCTCCATAGTTACATGTTAGGTTTTTTGCTTTAGTAGGTAAAACCACGGAACCAGGGATCTGAAAAGCCAGTGTTTGTAAAAGAGGTCCACTGCTACGCCTGTACACACATACCTTACATTGTTTCTCATAACCACTGCTACTTTACAGCCTTCTTTCAATGCCTCTGCCTATAAAACCATCATGTGCAGCCTCCCTGAATGAAGATGTCTGTGATAGATTTATGACACGTCTTTACCCTGAGCGGGCAGGAAAAAAGTGTATCGCTCCAACCCTGCTCACATCATAACTCAGAGCGCCGCCAAGCTGGGGCTGGCACAGCCGCCAGAGCAGCTTAAGAATGTCTGAGTGAAGATTTGTCATGTTGAATTTTTAGCAGAGCCAAAGGCTGACTGGCAGAGGTTCATTGCTTTGCTCTATCCGATTGGGCTCGCTTCCTAAAATCGCCACAGTGGTTAAAATCATTGGAACACTCCGGTTCTTTTGTTCTTTTTCTACTTCTTGAGAGACAGAGAGATGGCAAGACATTTGATTCAAACAGATTAGCTTCTAAAACGTCGATTTTTATGCTAATACCAAAATCAAAAACATTGCTCGTTGCGTATCGCTCATTAAATAACTAAATCCCAGGTCGAGTCACTGGGTGCTTTGCCAAACTCTTAAATTGCATCCTTGGTTCCCTCATCATTGTGTCTTGGCCTCCCCCACCAAGGAAACATAGAGTGAAGTGAGGAAACGATGTGGGAAGTGCGGAATCAAGCGAATGTGTTTTAACAGAAATAAGACGTCATTTATGCTGAAGCGTTCTGAGGAGTGACGTCTTCATCTGGCACAGCTTACCTGCTTCGTAAAAGCAGCTGTCATGTAAGGGGTGAATTATTTATACGCTGGTGTGAGACTCTTCCAGGAAGGCTGCTCTCATATTATTTCCTTACTTATCGCGCCTCGCTCCTCGATACATAATTAAGAAAATTGAGATGGACGGCAAAGATGGCAGACCAGCAGAACTTCCAGTTCTATTACAGAGAAAATGATAAATGAGGGTCTTGAGATGTACCTCAGTGTCGTATAGCTGCAGTGCTTTGGTACTTTGAGCCCACAAATGTCTCTACTACTTGTATGGTTATGTCTCATTAATATGTTGTAATTTCACTGAGAAAACTTATGGTGAAGTTTGTTGTACCACTGTGATGCCAAGCACCACCAAGAACAAAAAGAAAACAGGGCCAACTGACAACTCGGCACCAGAATCATGAAACACTTCCAGGATATTTCCAATTAAACATTTTACAGGTGTGTATCAGGGTGGAGGTTTTCTTTAAAAAGCAGGAAGTTTGTAGCTTGTGCTGATGGTCATTCAACTTCCTGCAAGTCTGCCCTGCTTTTCTACCCCATGCGTACGAGGGGAGCTTGTATCTGATCAGCTTTGGCCTCCTGACATCAATTAGGTGATAAGATTTTTGGCTGCAATTCCAATTGGAATGGCGCTGCTTTGAATCATCAAGCCATTCATTCCCACCGGAAGAAAGAGGATGCTTGGTGAAAAGACCAGGTTTAAATTAAGAGGGTGATGCATCTTTAACTTTCTTTCTTGTTGGCCAATTAAGGCGGATAAACAAAAATCAAATGGAATAGTAGTCCTGGTTGGGTGAAAGAGGTCAAAGTGATTTGATGTTCTTTCTTCGCCATGAATGCTGGTGGAGCCACATGGAGAAGGAGACAGAGCTGCATTTACAAGCAGACAAAGCCTAAACATGGTGACAACCTCCGCTATTGGGCTGACGTGAACACCAATCAAAAGACATGGTCATTTTGCGAGTTGAATGGATAGACGCAAAGGCGCCCAGAAAACAACTACTTTTTCAGAGCGTGTGAAAAAAACAACTCCCGCAACACTTTTGCGAAGACCTTTGGATAGTCCCTCCTGTGGATGCCGTGATAAAGTTTGGGGTAAGACATGGGAATAATGAAGTATGTGTGAGTTGTTGGTTAATTAAGGTTCTCTCAACCATTGGCGGAGTGTGAAAGAGCGGTGAAAATCAACGCCAAATCTGATGCCTCGGTTCAAACAGACAGGAAATGAACACTGGCCAAATTAGAGAGTTAGAGAATAAAGAAAGTCGGCATTGGCTTGTAATTTAACTATAAAAAGCAGTCATCAGCCTCTGGAAACCCCACTTTCCCCAGATAAGAAAGCATGAGTTCATAGCTCACACAGCTTCTAGCAAACGTGATCATTTTTCACACTTGTTTCCATTGGCGTCAGCAATGGAGCGTTCACACTTGACACCCCATGTTTATTGCGTCATGCCATTCGGCAGTGTACCTGCAAACACTCAAACACTGCTGAAACTCCATCCAATCTATCCATCTGAGCAGCTCCCGGTGCTGAGCTAGGATTCGCATCATTTACCATCAAACCTCAGCAACACCAAGGGGGAACCATGCGATGGACTCTTTCCAAATGCAGAGCTGTCAAATAATACTCACATTCTTTTAACACGTTTTGACATTTTCAAGGAAAATCCCAGTTTATCGCTCCGTTACGTGATTATGTTTTATTGCAAAAAAGGATCATGAAGGTCTTAGAGAGATGGTGGAACAAGAACGAGATGAAGCGCTTGGTTGAGAATCATAAGCGGCACTCTGCCCTGGAAAGAGTGTGTGCTATATACCCTTGGTTGTCTAGGAAAGTTATGCATGCACACACACACACACATTTCTGTCCCCCCACTCACACCTGTAACCCAAGCACTCTGCAAGCCTGGGCTTTCCAGCCTTGAACCTTTTACAAGACTCCAGTCTCCAGTAAACCTGTATGTCTGAAAGTATTGAGTGAATTTTTTTTAGGTGCACAATCCCGGTTCTGACCGACATCCAGGCAAGCTGAGCCGAGCTCACTCCTGCCTACACAAACACACCACCAGCCAACTATGACCATGCTGGCTTTGTCCAGTTTATGTTTATGGACAGTGCCCATACTGTGGTGGGACCATCAAAGGACATTAACAGCTATTAGCAGCCATTTAATATTTCACCATAGCTGAGAAAGTTGCCAACATCTCGCCTTCATCTTTCCAGAACTGCTGAGAGACTAGAGAAAGAGCGAGCCAAAATCACTGTAACGGATACCATAGTTAATATTAGAGTAAACATATTCAACTCGGTTGCTAAAAAGAAAATGAAAGGAAAGCCTTCCAGACTCTCCTGTTACACTGAAAATGTGTATTTTTCATTATCAGGTGGTTTTTACGTACATTTCTGAAGTTGCAATCTCCTAAAATCTGTTTGATATTTTGTGTTAGCCTGTTTAAAAAGGTTGCCATTTGTATTCTGTTTCAGTCTCGCAAGGGAGCGAAATTGCAAGAATAGGACGTGGACATGACAGTTCCAATGAGGCAAGAAAACAGCAAAAATAACAGTATACAGATATTAAACTAGCAAATCAGTCTGCCTGTATACGTGACTTTATGGTATATGGCTCAGTGCATTTAAATGCACAATACTTGTGTGTTTACAGCTTTTTCTACTTGAGTCACGTGTCGCTTTTCGCAGTACAAAGGCGCCACCCAGTGTAAGGATTTATTACTCCCTATTTCTTTACGAAAAAGACTGAAATAGCAATAGTTTATTTAGATTTGCAAAGAAATACACATGTGTATATGCAATCTTGTATTAAGTACGGGGATTAATTCTGCTTTAAAGCGTCATACCGTGCAAAACTGTTTCATGTCTCTAGATAGGGGTGGACAGATACGGCTGAAAGATGGGTCTGTAAATGATTGCTTGTAGCGCTGATATGGAAGGAGATTTATCAGTCCTACGCATGCTGGTGGTCTGGTGTGTCTGATCTGACATGTGAAGAATCTCCATCTTTGTCCTCTGTCCTTCGTTTCTTCATTTCCCAGCGTCTCATGTGGGTTCAGTTTCCGATCTGTTCACTTCCCCTGTATAAATGATTAAGCAGGTCATTACTGATAGATCATATGACTGTGGCGCAGTGGCACGAGAAAGCAATGGAAAGGCAGAGAGAGAGAGAGAAAGAGAGAGAGAGAGAGAGAGAGAGAGAGAGACACTTTGTGGTCACTGCTGATGTCAACAACCTGAGTCCTCTTAAGGTGTACCTGGTCAGTGCAAGATTTTTCCATGCACTGGAATATAAGATCATTACTGATATATCCAGACGTTTATAAGATCTGTTAAAAGCATAAGCAAAAAAAAAAAACAAAATTACGAATCTGTTGTGTTATCGACCCTTTCAGTTACTGAATACCTTTGGAATAAATAAATAAGGGGTAGTTGTAGCCTGGTGGTAGGGTGCTGGCTTACTGATCTGAAGGTCAGAGGTTCAAGCCCCACTATCACCGAGTTGTCACTGCTGTCCCCCCATTGCATCTAACTGGGTTACCAAAGGCCAGCCATGTCTCGCACTGTCTGCGGTGGGAGGCATGTAAAAGAACCATTGCCGTCGTTCATAAATGTAGGCTGTACTCTGCCCTCGCCCAGAGTTGGCTGAGATTGGCGCCAGCCTCCCCGTGACCCTGATTAGGATTAAGCGCTTCAGAAAATGAATGAATGAATTAATTCGACAAAGATTGAATTTATTTGAAGTTTGTGTTTTGTTTGAATGCTGGTGGGCCAATAAAAAGTTATTAACATAGAGGTCCATAGAGGGCAATTCTGGATCAAGTCCAGATCAAATTCTGGATCCAGTAATTTTTTATTTAAAGAATTCTCTTCTTGTCGTGACATAGAAAAAAATTGTTTTTGGTTTCTTGGTTCATAGGCGGTATCACTGGGCTTGGCGGAGGCTAAGTTTGTGTACATGTTAGTGCAAGGAAACACTGGCGACCTGAACAGCTCCCCATTGCCTGAAGTCTGCTGGGAGTGGCTCCAGCTTCCTCCTGGATCGATCGATCGATCTATTGATCTAATTAAATACCCTCCTTTGTCTTTTATTCTCTGATTAGCATAAAGTTCGCAGACTGACACGCACGTGTCTTGAGTGTTTCTTCTTTCAGGCTTGGCACAAACGTCTAGCTTCTATTTTGTTTTGAATTCGAGTTTTAGTTTCCATCTTTAAATAAACCCTTTGCCCGTGCACACTCACTTGCTCAGTATTTTAGTAACGTTCCAGTTACGAGTTGATGAGCTGGTACAATCACACTGTGAATATTCACTGTTGATTCTTGCAGAGTTACAGCAGCCCCACTTCAGTTACCCAACCTCCTTATTTAACCTCAGGATCCAGGAAGTTTTCAGCTCTCATTAAACTTTGTGTCCTCATCAACCTTGAAATATTCGCTCCATGTTTATCCCCAAAGGATGAAACGATCAACCGAAGGCTTGACTTTTTTTAGAGTGGATGCCAGGCTTCAGGCTCTCTTACATCCTCTGTTGGCGTTTTGTAAAAATAAAGCTGTTGATAGTAATTAGCCATGGCAATTAGCCTTGTGTTCTTCATGCGTGATTGATGGGAAATGACCTGGTCCGGTGGTCGGCCATGCCTGGGGTCTGAACCAGCCCATCTTTTCCAAACTGTCACCTGTCCTTCAACTGAATGTCTAATTAAACAGAAGCGACAATTTTTTTGGTTTGTTTGTTTTGATTCGTCTGAGCATGTTATGTTTTTCAGGACAGATTGCGGTTATAACAGCCTGGTGGATTCACCATGTTATTAAAGATCCTCAGTGGTTTACCCTTTGTTGGTTTCTCTGCCTGAGGGATGCCTGCATTTCAGATAGCTGAAGAGTTAAAGAATGTTCTGGAAAGAGTGAGTGCTTCATTTTATGGGCAGAATAATAAGTCATTTGTGCAGGGTAAGCTTGGGAGTGTATTGGAATTGGGAAATGACAGTGGAGATGCAGCGGAGAAATGTGCAGCCACAGCAATTTCTTTTCAACAAAGAAAAACTCATTAAACAGAAAGGAAAAGGGCGATTTGCTCTATTATGCACCACTAACTGGACCATAAAGTGGGAGAAGTTATAAGACTTTAGTAATCAGGAAGAGTGGGGGGGGGGGATCCCATCCTGTCCATATCGACATTCCGTCACGTGAACTGGGTAATGGGATTTTGCACGTACTGTACGGATATGCTTCATGGTATCTCCCAGTAACATTTAACACCTGGCTTGTTAGGTCATGTGATTTGGTTATAGCTGACTATTTTTTCCAAAGCGATGCAATATTATGGTGAAATTATTGATCTAGTATCCTCCGCCCAAATACAGAGTTTTGGTGAAGGTGTTGTTATCACCGGCGTTTGTAAATCCATCCTTCTATTTATCTGTGACCACACTCATGTTCTCATTGGAATTTTACCCAAACTTGGCAGGGACACCCCCCTACCTGAGTCCCAGAGATGAGTTAATATTGGAAGGTCAAGGTTAAAGTTGAAGGTCAGAACAAGGTCACAAAGTTTTGGAGATAGAGCACTTTGAACGAGTGCGGATAGACATGGTGTTACCATGGGATGCTATTAGGAAATCATATATGGACTTTTAAATGAGGAAACTACCTTTGACCTTTAGTGATCTTCAAAGGTCAAACTACAGCCATCTCATAAAAACAACTTAGGATATCATTTTACATATCTATAAATGTAGAACATATCGTAAGATGAGCATTTCTTGCTACAAAATCCATGCTGCTTGGCAGAGGAACTTTGCACTACAAGAGGGCCCTTCTATTCCCTCCTGGAGGGGGTTTCAAGACAGCGAAAGAGATGAAAAAAACCCAAAACTATATGTGTGGTAAAATGATGGGGGCCGAGAATATTAATATAACATTGTGATTCAAGTTACTCTACTTTTGTATACATTAGTCACCGTTCAGCTAACAGGTCGTTCGGCTAACAAATTTGGACATCATACAGGTGTCGCTTTAACCCATGCATTCGATACAGAAATGCTACAACTGGGAATGATGACAGTTTGATATTGGTGAGGTTTAGAATGTGGTGAATATCTTTAGTGCGTTCTTCTTGAACATCCAATCGGCAGCTGAGAGACGAGGAGCCGCAAGCGCCGAGCTAAAATCAATAGCCACCACTCAAGCTTTATCAGTGCAATTTAATACCTCTTAAAAGGCTGCTGGCTCAAGGTGCAGTGTTAAGACAGATCTGTTCTGACAACGTAGTTTGGTTAGGCAGCACACACACACACACACACACACACACACACACACACACACACACACAAAAGCACTTCTTTACTCATCTTTTGCAGTGCCACACTCATCCAGCACACTCCAGCTAACTTTAGCCAAAAGATTTAGTTTTGATAGAGAGCTGAAATCACCAACCTTTGTGCACATGATATAATAAGATAACCAGTAACCAATTTTGTTTCACCGCAACCAATCACAGCGGAGAATCCCTGACAAGTTCTGGCAGAGTCAAATTAAAATTCACCAGTACTAGGACATCCTTATCATGCCAAAATAATTATGAGAAACGCTTGTGATGATGCAAGACTGATGCGCTAATTAATTAATAAAAAAATAAAAAAACCTAGACTAGAGGGTCATTCATAGAGTTCACTTCCGCCACATAGCACAGAAAATGTATCAAATAGGCCCTATATGGGTACTGATTTTAATTACCGATATTCTCATCTGACAGTATGTTTTGTAGTACATAGATTTATATTTATAGATGTGACCAAATTAGCTTGAAGATGACTGAGATTTGACCTTTGAAGGATTCAAGGTCAAAAGTAATTGTAAAAAGTTTGAATATCCTTTCTTATTAGTGTTCCATAGTAACGCCATGTCTATCAGCATTCATTCCAAGGTTATATGCACTCCATCTCCTAAATTTTGCGACCTTGCTGTGACCTTGACCTTTGACTTCAACATTCCAAAATCAAGTGTGGCGAAAATCCAGGCACGGGAATTTGTTTACAAACAGACGGACTCACAAACAATATGTATCAGCATCTACAGCTTTAAAAAAATCCAGGGCTGTGTTGGAATCAGAATGAAGATGATGATGATAATGATGATGATGATGATGATGAAGGCACATCCATCATCAGAGGAAAATGGAGTGATGGCATATTCTTTGTTTCTCTCCTGTCAATCAGAGTGGCACGATCCAATCACTGGTGTCTATGAGCTCATGTATGTGGAAGAAGGCGGACAGCGTAGTGTTATAGTGCAACGTAGCTAATAAGGGAGCAAAAACCTTTTTTTAAAGACCACAATAGATCAACATTTGTAACCCTTCACCACAAAAAAAATAAATAAATTAAAGTGAATTAAATTTTCTTGAAAATCCCTTTAAAAATATTATTAAGCTTTTTCCATCATATCTTTGTTAAATGTTGCCCGATTTTAATGCTCCTGGCATTTTAAAGTTTAAAGAGGCTTCTGTTTGTATATATGTCTACCCCACTAAAACTGGTGCTTTAAGACCCATTTTGTTGTGATGGGTCACATTTTCAGACTCAAGAAAAGAAAGCAATTCTAGCAAGTACAGCATCTAGTCAACAAAGGAAAAAAAGGAATTTTTTAGCTTTGCTGTTAACCAAAATCGGTGCCAGCGGACGACGGGATACAGAACACTCACAGATATTTAGGAAAGTTTTCTTTAGTCGTCACTGTCTACTGAGGTACACTGCTCAGAACCGTGTACTCTGTGATTAAATTGTCTGAATGGTTCCGAGAGCCTCCTGCTGATGTTGGTCCAGGTGTTGGTGTGAGTAGTGCTTGGTGACGGAGGCATCATGAAAGGAATCCGGCGTCGAGTTCGGCAGTAATCTCCACTCATCCATCAAACCGTGACGAGAGCCACTACAGCGCCTGCACCCTGCTGCGGCCCAGCTCCATGATAACGAGACAGCAGCAAACCAGATGTGGGTGTGTGTGAGCACCTTCGAGCGCATCCGTATAGAAGTATAGAAGAATGTAAAGCGGAATGGTGTAACGCACGTGTTTGTTAAACAAATGTGTTTATGCTTCCTTTCAGAAGGGGATGGAATTAAACCTGATCCTGAGAAGCAGGAATGACAATTTATTTTATAGGGTCATTAAAGTAGCTCGAAATCTTGCTAGCTAAAATGTAGCAACTTTTATTTAGCTCAGTGAACAGCGACCCCTCTTAAAACAAAAATAGTAAAAGTTTAAATGCAGGTACATACTTTAATTAACATATTTATAATTATAGAACTTTGCTGTAAACATGTTGCCGAACCACTTAATCATACTACGGTCGCAGGGAGGCTGGAGCCTATCATAGTCGACACTGGGCAAATGTGGGGTACACCTTGTACACTCTCCAGTTCATCGCAGGACCAACACCTACAAACACACAACCATTCACACCCACACCTTGGGGCAATTTGGAACAACTATTCAGCTTAATGTGCATGTCTTTGGACAGTGTGAGGAAACCGGAGTTCCCAGAGTAAACCCACGAAAGGATGGGGAGAACATGCAAACTCCAGACAAAAATGCCTGTGAGGCGGACCTGACAACCACCATGGCACTGTTGAGCACAATAAAAGGTCACCAAGTTGTACAAATCATGATGAATTCATGTGGCCCCGCCCCTAATGCTACATACATTACATGGCAACTGCTTAAAAGAAACTGGTCAAAAAATTAAAAATATTCTGTTGATTTCTTTGACAAATCGAATTAAAGCGACCTGGGTGGAAATAAATAACATAATAAATGAGGGTTTCCTTATAAGGTCAAATCAAAAGAGTCCTTTACCATATAAGGAATGGGGTCTGACCTTGCTTGGGTGGTTGTGGGTGGTGGTACATGGGGAACAATGGATGTGAAACGCGAGATTTCTGCGGGCTGTATGGAAGTCTGCGTAGCTACTTCACTCTTGTAAGGGTGTGCTGCGGTTCGCTAAGGCGTGGTTAAGGCGACCGATTTCCTTTACTGGAATTGTTCAGTCACTATAAGTTTCAGGACATCATTAGGGAATTATTGGTGCACTATAACTTAAGTCATTCCAAAAGTACAAAGAGGGCTCTATGAGCACCACATCCTGGGTCATGTGACCACATTGCATCTTAACAGTTTGTCTGGCATTTAATTATAAACCCAGTGTCATTACCTTTTCCCTGTTCTTTTCAATTATTTATTTATTTATTTAATCATTGTGTGTTTCATTCTTGGGGTTGGTTTACTGCTGGTCACAGGAAGGTCAGAGTCAAAATCAATGAGGAGACTGTAATACAGAGAGAGAGAGAGAGAGAGAGAGAGAGAGAGAGAGAGAGAGAGAGAGAGAGAGAGAGAGAGAGAGAGAGA
>JAOUQZ010000017.1:15511330-15529277 GCA_028564935.1 Neosilurus hyrtlii
AGAGAGAGAGAGAGAGAGAGAGAGAGAGAGAGTGAGTGGGAGAGAGAGTGAGATACATCACCAGATTTAAATTTTATTTATTTATTTTTTTTATGCTTTCTTGTTAAGAAATATTTTCAGGATGTTTTACTGTTCCTCATGAATTCTTAGTGAGACAGTGCGGGACATGGAAATGAGGACCGAGGTGGGGAAAAAAAAGAGCGAATTGATCGTAACAGAGATGGAAAGATAGAACAAGGAAAAGAGAGGGAGGCCGAGAGGGAAGAGAACGCATGCCACTGTGCTGCGCTACGCCAGGATACAGATCAGATAGGGCGGAGGCTTTATTGAAAACATTTGTTGCACGAAGCAAAATATCACCCATTTCCAACAACATCGTTCGTATTGTGCATGTATTAAATTCTACATACAGAACAAGGCAGCAAGAAATTAGAATGTTTCAAATTTTGCTAGGGTCAGGGCTGGACCCTATCTCAGACGAAGGTTGTACACCCTGAACAGCTCGCCAGTCTATCGTAGGGGCAACACACATACCAACCATTCACTCACACTCACACCCTGAGGCACTTTGGAACAGCCAGTTAGCCTACTGTGCATGTTTTTGGACTGTAGGAGGAAACCGGAGTACCCGGAGGAAACCCATGCAAGCACGGGGAGAACATGCAAACTCCACACAGAAACACCCTCGCCGAGTCTGGAACTCAAACACAGAACCTTCTCCCCCCCATTTTCTCACCCCAATCAAGTATTGCCTTTCCTATCACACGACCACCAACCAGGGAGGTTGGTTAAGCATGCAAACCCTCCTTCACATGTGATGTGTATAGTGAGTGTTCTCTATGTGGCTCTGTTAACACGTCCTCCTATCCAGAAATGAATTCCCAGTCTATTTTGGTGCTGACAGAACAATCCTATTCAGTACGTCCAGTTTTTCGAGATAATGGATGAGTCTTTGTAGAGTTTTTTTTTTTCAATGAACTTGTCAGCCAGTTGGCTGACTCATGGTACAACTCGACAGAACCTTGAACTATGGCTCATCATCATAGGAAAGGACCCATGGCCAAAAAGAGAACAACCCGCTGGTCACTATTCATACCTCGTTTTTGAAATTTCACCACGTCGTTCATCACGGCAAACAATTACAGGATGCAACGAGATATTAAAAATGGAGGATGCTAATCCGATCCAGACGTTGCGGTTGTCCGAGAGGTTGATAAAACCTTCTTCCCCCCTCTATCTTTTTTTCCTCCTTTACAATATCCAAGCTTATTTTCCACAGTCCAGCACCATCAACCGTCAACCCAATATAGCAGAAAGGATGTCACTTCAGAGCACCTCAGGGGGGTTTGTTTAATGTTCTTTTTTCCCCTCCTCTAAATCCCATCCTCTTCTTACTCTTTCTACCCAAGAGAGTGGCTGATATTACAGATTTGCCTCATGGGGTTTTGTTTATGAGCTCTCACAGTGAAATATTAGCACTGCTAGGTGTTAGCCGATAGCTAGGAGATCTTGACAGCCAGCCGAACCCAAACCCCCCCCCCCCCCCCCAACTCCCCACATGCTTGCATTTTTGGAGAAAAGCATTTTTTTTCAATAGTCCAAGCACCGCTCAGCATGACAGTGATGTCCCATGGACATCCCTGCATTCTTAGCATGCTAGCAACACTGGTTCGAATCGCACTTCAATATACAGCAATAACTAGCATTAATAGTGATGTCATGATGTTTGTAGTCCCCCTGTGTCTCAGGAGTGAAGTACAGATCTATTTGTCATTATTATGATTTAAGAGAGCATTAGATTTGGTTTCAGTCCTGCAATGTATGGTGGAAATTTTTAAATAGACAGCTATACCATAAGGACTGTTGAGGTTCCAGGCAAGAATCAGTGTCTGTCTTTTATAATATGATGTAAACCATTATCCAACACAGTGGGAATAGATCATAAATATGCTATGTAGCACTTTGATTTGGTCTTTCAGCTCTTTGTCCTCACAGATTCTATAGTGTCTGGAAAAAAAATAAACTACAACTTTTTTTTCCAGTTGGTTCATCTGCCAGACCCTTAAGCCAGTCCCCAAGAAATTGTTCCAAATCCAGAAATTGTTTCCTTGAAAACAGGAAGTCAGAAGTCTTGAAATCCTGGCCTAGTTTACACAGCTTTAATAGCATGTCCACCTCACAGCAAGAGCACTCGTTTGTTTCTGTGTGGAGTTTGCATGTTCTCCCTGTGCTTGCGCAGGTTTCCTCCAGGTAGTCTGGTTTTCTCCCACATCCCAAAGACATGCACATTAGGCAAACAAGCTGCTGTAGCTTGACCCTAGGTGTAAGTGTGAGTGTGAATAGTCGAGTATGTGTGGACCCTGCGATGGTGAGCTGTTCAGGATGTACCCCACCTTCGCTTAGAGTCTGCTACGGTAGGCACCAGTTTCCCCGTCATCCTAATAGGATAAAGTGGTTCGGAAAATGAGAGAGTGGGTGAGTAATTGCGCTCGGGATGCACCACAACTCTGTAGAATATAAACTCTAACTTGATAGAAGTTTAGCAAGCTAGCTAAATATGGAGTTTTTTTCCCAGACGACATTATGGTTGAGGTCAACAATCAACAGCGTCACCAGTGACTGAGATCCAGGGGGGGTCACTGGAAGTCATCTGACATGTCTTAGTGATAATAAAATTATATAATGTCCCAACTGTTTTCTATGCATAAGGTGAAGTCATGATTGGCTATTTAGCTTACTGGTTTATGTGATGGGAAGAAAGCCTATACCATCCATCCCTCACTCTGTGAGAGTTCAGCCAATCAGCACTCATGGCGCCTGACCATGGATGGTTGTATGCATCACCGGGGTACCACCAACTGGTAAATCTTGGCTGATGGTGGCATAATTTTTCACTACGTCCCTTGGGGGGCTAAAGAATCCCATATTTGGTCAGTCAGATCAAGTTTGTGGGGGACACTGTGTAAAACTGGCCACTTGCGGAAATCCCATCCTCCTCAAAATACATACATTCTAACCATGTATTTTTCACCAAGGCATGATGGGAAAAGGGAACAGTGTGTTGGGAATCACTCATTAAAAAAGCACAAACTAGGTTTTCTGCTAACAACTTTGAATTCTACTTCTGTAAGGCAAGACCACATTACGCAGCCTTTTAAAAGAACCCTTGAGGAATCCATCTTGCACCCAACCCCTCCTCCCACCATATCTCCTAATTCCATGTTCAGCACTCTGGAAGCACTGCCACATTTTACGCCATGTGTTCTTTTTGGCCTTCACCTTCACTCCGTCAGCATTTAGAGCCCACATTCTTTCCCCCAAACTTACCCGTTCCAGCATCTCTGCTGCACACATACTTTTTTTATACTGCCCCAAGCCCCCTTTACCCCCCTCCCCCTCCCCCCCCAACCTGTGTACGCATTGGCGAGTGTCAGAGGGGAGCATGGTCGGCAGGATATGAACTGACAGCATTTTATGAAGCGTTCTCATAAATGCCACTCAACTTCAAATGGCCCTCCTCCCTGAGCTGGACTGGTGCATCGGTGTGAGGCCTGCTGCCTGTGTCTCTGAATCTGCAAACCCTGTTCTCACAAATTAAAAAGTTTTGCAAGATGAACACTACATGCACTGCTAAGATGTTTACAGTGTTTCTGCAAGAAGCTTTGGAACATTCCGAGCAAAGATGCTTTGCTTTTTTTATGAGGCTGGAGATGCAGAGACCTCAGGCCCTTATGCAACCCAAGAGCTTCTGGGAGGTCAATCACACCGAGTGTGGGTGTTTATTAGCAATGCTAATAGAAGCTGCAGGGTTTTAGGTGACCTTAGCAACTTTGGTGATACCGAATGTGAAGCTTGAGACTTATGATTCAGATCAATACTGGCTGTGAGAAATAAAAAAATAGCATTTACTATCAATAGCATGAGAGAAGGACAATCCTCCCACTCGTACCCCTCATTGTAATTCCCGATCTTTAGCATATACAGGAGGAATACTCGAATACTAACTACAAAAGCAAACTACTATTTGTTGCAAAAAGAAGGTTTGGTCGGTGCTGCGGTTGTATAAAATTTGTCAACAACTCGGACCAATCAGAATCAAGAACTCAACAGTTCTGGGTGTAAAAATACCAGATGTAATTAACGTTAACATGTACGGTGTTTATCAGATGCCCTTATTCAAAGTGACTTATAGTTTTTAACTCATTCACATAACTGAACAGTTGTGGATAAGGGCCTTGCTCAAGGGCCCAACAGCAGCAACTTGGTCGTACTGGGGCTTGAACCCTTGACGTTCTGATCAGCAACTCAGAACCGCTATTACCCCGGCACTAATTATTCTCATGTACTGTCACCCACTCACTCATTTGCTTAACCACTTAATACTACTAGGGTGGAGGGGAGGATGGACTCTATCTCAGCCGACACTGGCGAAGGCAGAAACCGTTGATACTCACTGGGCGAAACCATTCACACTCACATCAACACCTAGGGGCAATTTAGAACAGCCAGTTCACCAAATGTGCGTATCTTTGGAAGTGGGAGGAGACCGGTGTTCCCAGTGGAAACCACTGCACCACTGTGCCACCCCACTGTGTAGTCAGTGGTATGTAAATAAAACGCTGGTGTTTGTAATTATTAGCATCATTATTTTTGTTAAAAATCTAGTTCCGATGGCATACATTGGCAGGATGGTGGTTGGTTGGGGACACCAAACTAATATGACGTTGACGTGCCATTTCTTGATTTCAGCCTCCATCCTTGACTACTGATAACTAAACGCTCTTACATACTCAGAGACAGAGCAGAATGTTAGATCACCACATTACAACACCGTGGCTGATACAGCTGTATAAGGCAGTAAATAAACCCATGCTACAAGGCACGTCTTGATGAGTTCAGAATGTACTGTGGGTAGAGTAGTGCATAAAGGGCACGGCGGTGGTCAGGATCACAGGTTAGGTTGTGGGTTTTCGCTTGTTCCATTAACTTTCGGTGACTCTTAAGTGAAGTTTGATTGAATCCAGATCTTTTATTGGTCTGGGGGGGATTAGTCGGATTAACACTTTGTGACCTAAAGAATGGGAATTAGGGTGAAAGCTGGGTCATGAACAAAACAGAGACAGGTGCTACCTCTTCTCATGTGGTACTTACATGTTTCCCGTACAGCTCCCTTAAAATTAGATTCATGCCAAAATGCTTTTAACCTTGAAAGGAACTACTTCGTTATAGAACAGAAGAGCTCTGGCTTTCTCTTATCAGGAAGGTGATGTCATAGAGTTTCATTATGTGTGTAGGTGTGGACAGTTATATGTGTTCTCAGGACCAGTACATACATTTGCTCTGATCTGGTCTTGATTATTATCATTATTATTATTATTATTATTATCATTGACTCGATCATTTGCCGAACCACTTACTCCTAATCTCAGCCGACTCTGGGTAAAGGCATGGTACGCCGTCAACAGCTCAGCAGACCAGAGCAGGGCAAGCACACACAACCATTCACACTCCCACTCGCACCTAGGGTCAATTTAGCCTACACAGCCACTTAGCCTACTGTCAGAGGAAACCAGAGCACCCGGAGGAAACCCATGCAAGCACATGTAGAGCATGCAAACTCCTCACAGAAACACCATCGCCAAGCCCAGGACCTTCTTACTGGGAGGCGGACACGCTAAAGGTGGTTCTTTAACCATCCAAACAATCTTCCAGAAGCCTAAAATACATTAGCTTAGCATGTCTACTATCATTTTGTACAAAAGGGACCATAACAATAAACATATTCACAATAATAATAACGGTGGCATAGTGGTTAGCACGTCTGCCTCAGAGCAAGAGGGTTCTGGGATCGAGTCCCGGGCTTGGCTCGAGCGTTTCTTACATATTCTCCCTGAGCTTGCGTGGCTTTCCTCTGGGTACTCCGGTTTCTTCCTACAGTCTAAAGACATGCACAGTAAACAATCTGGTTCTTCCAGATTGACCCTAGGTGTGAGAGCGGCTCCAGCCTCCCCGTTACCCTAGTAGGATAGATTTGTTTTAGCGAGAGAGTGAGAGACTAAATTGTTACTTCGACAATGTTTTGTGCTTATTTAAGAGCGGCAATCTTTAAAAAAAACTAAAGATTTAATCTTTTATATTTTAAAAATCTCCTACTGTTTTTTTTTGTTGTTTTTTTACTGAATTAGAAACATCTGTATTCCAACTCCTTTTACTGGGAACCTAGTATATATATCACTGAGGCACCCCCGGTGTTGAGTCGGTCTGGACAACGTGTCAACACTGTAGCTGGATTTAAGTGTTCTTTACGAAGAGAGCGATTCATTTTGGAGGATAGGAGACCATTCCATACAGATGCGGTGGGAGGGTCATGTTTAATGGTGCCCTCTCCATCAGGAGGATAGAAGGAAATAAAATAAACAGAATTACGAGATGGTTGCTGAGCCGTGCATCTGGAGAAGTGTGTTTAGTGTAAAACTTTGGGTGTGCCTCAAATCAATGCCTAATTCCTCGTGTAGTATATTAAATACCATTGCTAACATCTGTGTAGGGAGCCAGTCAATTAACAGCTGGCTGTCAAAGATGTAGAATGTTTACATGAGATTTAAAGTTGATGAAAATGAAAAAATCTTACATGAATTAAAAAAAAAAGATGTTAGTAAGATGTCATATATATGTAAAGTGAATGAGTCACGTTGGGGAAGATATTTAAATATGAATAAAATTACATGTAAAACTTAAAGAATGATGTAGAGAAAAGGGATTTAAATATTAGTGATCATTTGACTAATGATTGAAAATAATGTGAATTATGTAAAAATAAATCATTAATGTGCAGTAAAGGGATTTGAACGTTAAAGAATCATGTGGGAAAATTGTACATGTATATGAACATATTCCTAACTCACTTGTGTCTGCCCACAGGCACTCATGATTGGCTGGGAATCGCCGTGAGTGACAGGGAGATGAGCGTATGCCATCCATCCCTCCTGTGGAAGCTCAGCCAATTAGCTCCTGCGGACTCCAGGTCGAGGATGGCTGCGGCATCAACCTGGATTTGACACTGTGATCTCCAGGTTGATAGTCACGCACCTTGTCAATGTGCCACTTGGTAGCTCCTATCAATTTATTATTGAATAAAGAATAATTGTTGTGATATTTCTGAGAACCTCTCAAGCATTTTTGAAGTGAAAGCTAATGTTGGTTATATCCGTACACTGTGAGCGAACGCTTTATGGAAATGGTGCTACATGGCGGAACGCCACTTTGCTTAATGTGACATTTATTAAAGGATTTTTTTTTTGTGAGGGGGAGCTGGCTTGCGACAAAAATACAAATTACAGAGATCATATTGGTGACATTGCTTTCGTCTGTATGGTTTGGATCATAAACCAGCCGAATTTTGTCCAGAAGACAGAGACAAAGGCGTAACGCAGTGATTCCAGTCCAGACTGTAGATCAAGCTTCCTCGTTGGACAGAGTACAAACTTCAGGGAAAAAGGTGTGGAGGACTTATGCAGCTCCTGTTGAACTCTGGGAAATCTGAGGACTGGCGCGGGTTGGGTTGTGGGGGTTTTGCGGGTGACTAGGGCGGGGAGGAGAAACCCACTTCCCCTGCTTGTTAAGAGAGCTCATTAAAAGGTATTACACTCTGGACTCTGCGCACGTCACTGCCTGCATCTGTCAATGGGCGTTTTTTTGGTTCTCCAGCATTCCTGTGTCTTTCACTCTCAACCAGATGGCGGTTATACAGCAAGGTTTTTTTTTTTTTACGCCAGCTGGAAATATTGGTGACGCTGACAAACAGCAGCCACCATTTTATCATCGAACGCTGGACTAGCCGAAGAAGTATATGCGCTACTCCTAATGAATATATGGTCTGTCTGGGAAAGCGTGTATGTTCATCATCAGAGAACGTAAACAACACCTCGGGTTGTTTTAAAAGAACCCTGGAGAACTTCCCTAATCAGTAATTCTCCACGCCGTAACCTGACAATCGTCCTAGCTTGAATTATTCACCATCCCGAGCAAAGAATCTCAACTTACATGGACTTGTTTTGCAGGATCAGATGGGCATGTTCAAATATTTAGGACGAGGCTCCGGTTAAAACATATTACCCTTCAAATAACGCATGCTAGAGTCTTGTAAGACCGTAATCAAAGCCAGATCTTCACACAGGTTCAAATAATACTAATAACAAGAACTTGATCTTGTCTTTTTTTGCTGCTTGTGACTCTTTTCTAACAAATTTTAAGCCTCAAAAATACTGGTATAGAGCTTAAAGCCTGTGGATTAACGTATGGTGACTGTATTTGAATGCTAACACTGTCAGCGGATTAGCAATGCAACCATGCTAGTCATAACTTGTTTTTCCTTTTTTTCCCTCTTCCTAATTTTCCCCCAGCTAAATTTCCAACAAAGTATTAAATATCATTCATGACATTTAATAAGGGCCAGTTTTAAATATATATAAGTTTGTTTATAAGCTGTCCTGGCCTTAATCCTTAGCATTAGTTAGCATGTTTTGGGTGGCCCTTTGCTATTAGCGATTCTGCTCTCAGGCGGATATTAAAGTCTGAGATCTGTGTGGTCAGACTACGAAGTGGTGACCCAGGGTTCGTGAGTGTGTGATGCTTGGAGGATTAGCAGTGTTAGTCATCACCTGGCTCCTTCCTTCAGTGTGAGATTTTGCACACTCGGGCGCTCCGGAGGAATCTGAGCTCTCCACACCGCGCCGTGCATTTGGAAGGAGGAAACTGAAGAAAGCGCCTTTCCCAGAAACGTATAGCAAGGAGTGGAACATTCTCTGCAAGTTTCCGAAAGGAAAGGCTTGAGGAAGTGTGAGTGATGAGCTCCATTAGACATTAAAGGAAACCTCCACCCTGAAACGCATTAAATATTATTAGATGGAAATATTTATGAAGTGTTTAGGGATCCCGGTGCTTATTTATTGCTTGGTGTGCTGTATTTGCGTTCTTTCTGGGAGAAGCTAGCGGTTATGTGCTGCTCTGATTTCACAGTAGGACGACGTCATTGCTAGCGCAGTCGCAAACAGGATTCATTCAATTCTTCTTCTTCTTTTTTTTTTCACCATTTACAAGCAGTGGTGATACTGATGGGAAAACACCACCAATGCTCTACGATGCAGTTGGGCTAAAATCTACACAAACACGGCTAAGCTACATAGCGATGCATGGGGAAATAAGCACACACAGTGTACATTAGAGACGGTACCACTTTTATATGAGTCAGAAGCATTCATGACCCCCTTAAGTATTTCCGCAATTTCCGCGATCACCAAGGATTTCTCAGATCAGCCGCCATATTGTTGTCGTTTATAAATTAATTAATTAGCTTAGTATTAATCTACCTTAAACAACGTGATACCTTTTTCATCTTGAAACGTTTTCTTCAATGATAAAAGGTCGGCATTTGTACACAGGAAACAAAGACAATGCAATATAACAACCCAATACTTCCTGGTTTGATTGGTTGCCCAACTGTTCACCCCTACTGCATTTTTACAAAGTCCTAAGATAGCTATGCACCAAAATGGTGCCCAATGCACCCGCGGCTATATTCATCTAGCAGAATTCACTGGAAATAGCCGAGGGATGTTAATGATGTCTTAATTGGAGATGAAACAACGGCAAGGTCGCGTAGAGGATACCACGTCCGCCTGACAGCAAGAAGTTCATGGGTTTGAGTCCCGGGCTTGGTGTGAAGTCTGCATGCTCTCCCTGTGCTTATGTGGGTTTCCTCTGGGTACTCCTGTTTTATTCCACAGTTCAAAGACATGAACTTTAGGTCAATTGGCTGTTCCAGATTGCCCCAAGCATGAGCGTGAATAGTTGTATGCTGGCCCTGCGATGGTCTGGGTGAGTGAAAAATGAGGGCTTAATTCCACGATTAACAGGGACACTAGCATTATGGGTAATGTAGGAAACTGTTAGCTACATGGAAAATCGACCAAACAAGTCAAAGAAAAAAAAGGAGAGATTTTTGTTAGCGATGTTTCTGGCGTTCTCTTTCATTCTGGTTCACCAGGAAGTTGAATATAAACCTGCGTCCCTCTGGCATATATGCTCATGCCACATCTTGTCCACTTAGCTCCATGCTACTCTGTTGATAGTTACAGGATAGGATAATTTCGCTCGCTCAGACATAGCAGGACGGGAGACTAAGACAGAAAAACGAAGATGTGCGTACACCAGGATTAGCGTTTCGTCTCTGAGCGCTGTGATCTTCACCCACTCTATCAAGTCCTTACAAACACTTGAGATGAAAACGTATGAAAGGAAAAAGAAAGACTTGAGAGCAGAGAGTGTGTTAGCCTAATCCCTACATGCGTGCACACACACGCACTGACACACCACACACAGTCACACAGCAGAACTTCTCAGTCGCTCACTAGCTCGTTGGGAGAGCTGAGAAACTTCCCATGTGTTGTCATTTATAGCGCTATCATGGGTAATAACAGGGAGGATTAGAACGGTTGCCTTTTGATCCCATAATCCCCTGCCTCCCGCTCTCAGATCATCGAAATCCCACAAACTCAGGCAGATTTGCGAAGCATTAGAGGCGAACTGACCCCTCGATCGCAAAGTTTCCGACAAATACAAAACTTGTTGTCATTATCCTCAACAACCACATCTTTAAAGTTCCCTCAGAACACGCCGCTTTAGATCGTTAAAACTAATTATGTACAATATTTATTTCTTTTTTGTGTCTTCCTTCTTCTTTCATCGCTAATTGCTAGTTAGCAAACGGCTAAGAACCTGAACATGAATAATTACATAATTAAGAATAAATTTTTAATTATTACATAATTTTTTGTAGTACAAAATATTAGTTTTATTTTTCCACATAAAATTTTTTATGACTCATTAGTTTAATTTTTTCTCACAATTTCTTTTTCATTTGGTTATTTTTTAAACAATTCATTTACTTGGTAAAGTACAAACAAAACATGAGGCACAGAAACCAAACCAGAGTCAGATGGACTAAAAGTGACAGCCTGACACACAAAACTGCAGCAACAACAACAGAAACATAACGAACGAGGTACCGCGAGAGAGAACTTATATACAAGTGCTCATTATCCCCCAACGTGATTCAGCTGGACTTGATTTTTTTTCATGGCGTGTCATATGGTCATGTGCTGTGCAGTGGCTGTTGGGTATTGTAGTACTCTAATGTTATTTACAGAGTTGTTGTTGTTTGTTAAAAATACATCTATTTACCTATTTTTGTAAGTTTGTTTGTTTTTACCACTTATCAACAACATAAAAACTATCGAGCAACTACCTAGCAAAACATTAGCACCCGTCTACCTAACAATTGGAGAGCAGGACTTTAGCAACTATCTAGCAGCCAATTAGCAACACCTTAAAAACCACATTGCAATACCTTATCAGCTATTTAGCAACACCTTAGCAGCTGTCTACCACCACTTAGCAACACCTTAGCAACCACATAACAGTACCTTATCACTTACTAACACCATATCAACCACCTAACAACGTTCCAGCAAGACCTTAGCAACTATCTAGCAACCAAGTAGTAACACCTTGAAAACCACGTAGCAGTATATTATCAGCCACTTAGTAACACCTTAGCAACCACCTAAAAACTGCCTAGCAACACCTTAGCAAAAACACCTAGCTACATCCTTACATCTATAAAAAAATGTGATTTTTTTTAAACATAATTATTTTTTACACAACAAATTTACATTCAAATGTGATTTTTACACTTGAAACATTTATGTTGAATTTTGTAATTTTGTTGTTGTGCCAAATAAAGTTTAATTTATTTTCAGCCGTGATTTATCCCCCACAATTTACAGTGTGAATAAAGTGGTGTTGTTGTTTTTGTAAAAATATTTACATAAACATCTAACTGAAATCAGCTATTTAAGAAGAACGAGCCATTTTAAACGTAGACTTCGAACTCATAAAATAATATCTTTTTTAAATTTAATTAGCCTCGGATTACTGAAATCCTTCCTAGTTGTACCTGCTGGTACATGACAACCCTGATTGCTTACTGCTTCATCATCATCAACCTGCAGTGGCAAACACATCCTTCACAACATGGCAGCTAACACACACCGCTATAAGAGATAACTGAAGACTCCACGTGATGGTGGCTGGAGAAGGTTTAAGCCTGTGATGGTTGCATCCCAGTGTGTTATAAATCTGTAGACTGGGAAGGATGGATAGCATGAACATTAACGGCACGAGCGCTCATTCCTAAAGAACGCGGCTCGGGTCGCTGTCTTGTTCCCCGAAGCGCCTGCGGGATTAACATCACGCTCCCATTCCGCCGCGTCCCTCTCCTTCCTTCAGCTCGGCTTATCCCCTGGTCATTTTTCCTCCCCGCCACGAGCAAGCACACCATGAAGATCAGAGCTGGCGGTGTTTTGGTGCTAGCGATGGGGAGGAATTCAGAGCGAGAGAGAAAGAAAGAAAGCAATTTACAGGAAAGGAAGTTGGCACGTGTGTGAACAGCGGAACTAATTAATGAACAGGGCTCCGGTTTTGTAGGGCAGCCAAAGTACTACAGAGGGGGAAAAAAATAAAGAATGAAGAGAGCAAAACAGAGACTGCGGTGTAATTATAGCCTCCTGTAGAAGAAGAAAAGCAATAAAATCGTAGATGAAGAAAGTAACTAAAGCCAAATGTGTTCATTTCTTACTTTCCTTTTTAACTGTGATTTTTTTTCTGCTTTTCTTCACCTGCAGTTTAATGTAGCACAGAACCGCTTGCCAAACAGCACTTTCCAAAAAAAAAATTGGGCTTTTAAGGTACAAGAGATTTGTGTTTTTTAAGTGTTTTTACATTTCAGTCCACACCGAAGCTTCAATTTCAAGGCTCGTAATTGCACTTTTGCTTTCATGGAGAATAATTCCTTCTGGATCGACTACACTATTCCAAACATCACTTTGGTGAATACAGACAATCACGAATTTCAGTCATTCATTCATTGTTTTTCCCGAACTGCTTTGTCTTACTAGGGTCGGAGGCTGGAGTCTATCTCTGCCGAGGCGGGTACACCCTGAACAGCTCGCCAATCCATTACAGGGCAACATGCCCACAATCATTCACGCTCACGTTCACACCGAGAGGCAATTTGGAACAGCCAGTCAGCCTTATGCGCTTTGGATTGTGGGAGGAAACTGAAATACCTGGCGGAAACCCACGCAAGCACAGAGTCTTTTTCGGCGACTTTATTTTCACGGAGCCCAGGACTTTCTTCTTGTGTGAGGTGGGCGTGCTAACCACTACACCACCATGCCCTAATTGTATTCAGATTATTGAAGATTAAAAAATATATCCATGTTATAGTACAATACTTTACTGGATTGCCGGTTAACACAGAGCTAGCTGGTTAGCTGAAGGCCTGTTCTTTCAGGGGTCAAATAAAATTTGGTGGGAATAAAGTCTGATTCTTGAAAAAAAATCTGATTCTTGAAAAAAAAAATACCTTCTTACTATCAAATACTTTAATTCTATATTTTGTTGCTTTTCGTGGAATTATTCTAGAGTGAAGAAACAGGTGTTAGTGGCACTTTCGGTTTGTTAATGGAACTAGCCATCGGTAGTAGCTAGCAAAACTTCCATTTTTGGTCAAACCAGGAAAGATCATGTGTAGCCTGAAGGCCTATTCTTTACAACAACAAGCCAACTGCAAATGTCTAGTGACCTAGAATGGAATAAGTTAATATGTCTAAGTAGTTGCTGTATCTATTTAGAAGTTTTTTTAGACCAGTAGGATTTCCAACTTACTTGCTGGTTTATGCAGTTAAATGATGATTTGGTGCTGGATTTCCTCGTCCACCAATTCTCCATCATTTTCCAGTCCGTTCAGTCCTTACTGGGGTCGCGGGTGGGTTGGTGTCTATGCCAGCTGAGACTGGATGAAAGTGAGGGCACACCCCAAACAGCTTGTTTGTCTGCAACAGCCAATTAGCCTAAAATGCATGTCTTCGGACTGTAGGAGGAAACCAGAGTACACAGAGGAAACCCATGCAAGCACAGGGAGACATGCAAACCCCACCCTCATCAGCCAATGACTACCGAAAAAAAATAATTAAAAATGAAAGCAAACTCTGTGTCCTTAGTAGAAATGTACACAAATACAAGTTCGGACTGAGACAGGGTAGCTTTTAAATCTTTTCTTACTTAAAAGAATTCAACCGCACTGCCATTCCTTTGCATTTCATCAGTTACATTCACTCAGAGGATCTTGATGGATGCTTGCTTGCAACCATATGTCAAGCCATTTAATTTGTCCTTAAAGGGATTTTTCTTTCCTTTTTTGATCATAACACATTGTGATTGGTTTTGTAAACACTTTGAGTTTGAGATTCCTGACCCTCAGGGGAAAATAAGGGGGGTTTCTGGAGGGCCTCCAAAACAGGAAGTGGTGCTGAGGTTAAAATTGAGGGGGAGCCCAGAAGAAAATGTAGCAGCTGTAAAACCCACGCTGGGTTCTCGAATACCTTTCTGATGGATTTATATTCTTCAGATGAGGGTAGAAAAGAAAGACGGGGTTGAGACGAGAGTGGAAGGCAGGGCATGTTGTATTTACTTTAGATTCTGAGATGAGGCTCGTTTTTAAGCTTGAGCTCCGAATGCCACAAGGTAGCCATGAAAAAAAAAATAATAAAAATACCGACGTCAATAAAAGTGAGGACGATTCAGGGCGATGCTGATTCTGTAGCTGAACTCTGGGTTACTTTTAATGGCAGGAAGTTTTTAACAGAGGGTCATGTACTGAACCATGAGCTAGGGTCACAACCTCAGCTTCACCACCAAGCACGCCGTTGCTGTCTCCATATATAAAGGGATGCAAGTTTTTTTATCCACCAGAGGAACCGTTTACGCCCCATTCCCAACACTCCACGTGGCCTCGCATACAGGGGTCCTCTGTGTTCTCCAGCTCCAGAATATTTAGTACAGGACGATGGGTGGGTGGGAATGAGTAACGTGTGAACTACAGGGGGTCACTCAATCTCATTAGCCTGGTGCACCGGAGCAGTCTGTTATTTATTCTGAAAGATTCCTGCATTTCAGCACCCTGCACGTCCTCTCTCTCTCAGAGCTCCCCCAGAGCTTCAAATATATCAGAGGTCTCGAGTAAGATTAGCGTAAAACTTTTCCAGTGTTTAATGGACGGGGCAGCATGCTCAAAGCCTTGCTAGCCACATCCTTTTTATTTAAAACACTGTAGTATTCTTATACAGCATGTTAGGGCAGGCGGCACAGTAGTGTAGTGGTTATCGTGTCCGCCTCACAGCTGGAAGTCCAGGGCTCGCCGAGGGCGTTTCTGTGTAGACAGTGCATGTCCTTCCTGTGCTTGCATGGGTTTCCTCCAACAGCCCAAAGGCATGCACATTAGGCTAATTGGCTGTTCCAAATTGCCCCTAGGTGTGAGTGTGAGTGTGAATGGTTGAACATGCGATGGTCTGGCGAGCTATTCAGGGCGCACCCCGCCTTCATCAATGATGGTTGAGATAGGCTCCAGCCCTCCTCCGACCCTAGTAGGATTAAGCAGTTTGGCAAATGAGTGAGTGGGAGTGAATGGACAGTTTTGTTCATGATCACCCGACGACATTTGACCCTTACATCATATTTTTTGTAAAGAATTTGGGGTTATCGTGCAATGATGTGGACGTGACCACTGCCCATCCTAATGCCTTATTGTTCCAAGCTAGAGCATTTTATCAAGTCGTTCCTTTCCCACCACAATTACGGACGTGTCCCTCATTCACGCTGATGGATAGCCTGTGGCTAAACACCACTTTTACTCGACGTGCGAGTGAGAGCGAGACAGCAGGCTCAGTGGGTGAGCTCTCCGAAGCCAGACTAAACACTGGGTAAGCGCAGACACTCTAGGAGTCAATTTAGCATAAGTACACTCAGTATCCTTCTCATGAATGCAACACCAATCACAGATAAGGTCTCAAACAACACGAACTGTTTATCTTGGGATGTCCAAGGGTTTCATTGTAGCAGTGACTCAAATATTACGCTGCTTTAGCCACATTTACTGTGTTCATGCCGTGAAATTCCTATTAATTCCATGACTAATACGACCCAGTAATCAATAAGTGCTTGCCTGTTGCTATTTTCTAGGAATTCAGGTTTTAGCTAGGCAGGATTCATATTTATCCTGTGTTTTTGATCTAGCGTTGTCCGGAGAAGACAGCATAGGACACCAGAACTTAAAGACGGCTAGCCAGTACACTGAACCAGAGTGAAAGCATTTAAGGAGCCACATGGTGAAGCACACCAAGCCAATGTTCTGGTTTAATGTTTCTTAAAGAATGTAGTGTGTTCTCTGGCCTTAAGTCATGAGCTGTAGCCTTTCTGGGCTTTAATGGATTCCTCAGGTACCCAGAAAACAGGCACATAAAATGTATCTTTCCGGCAAGCCATTGGGTTTGACCCTGGCCTGACCGTGCAGCTCTCTGTGATTCATGGGATTACAGGGGTGATACAGTCAATTCCAGAAATTCCTGCACGAACGTACTTAGCCTTGACCCAACACCTGATATGTACGTATCACAGAACACGGGAACACTATAAATTACAATGTGTGTGTTTTCATTTATGGATACATAGCTCCATTCATAAAGCGTCGTCCAGCCCGGTTTTAAAAAAGGACACGCCAACCCCACTACCCACCTTTTTTCTATTGAATAATGCTTTGATTTTGTGGCTCCTCAGAAAATATCACTAACAACATATGGAACTGAAATGGTAAACGATGTGCACTTTATTTGACTGTTCAAATTTGATTGGCTGTTAAATCTTGTGACATAACAACTGTAATATGACTTTCAAGGATCAATACCGACTCAGATGATCTTTTTCCTACTGACACTGTTCAACATTTACGGATGGAGTCTTCCGTCTCTCACTCCTTTCATGTTGAACCTAAAGATTACCATTACAGCATTTTGTTTGGTTTGTTACCATCAAGAAAAAGAAAAACAAGAGATTGGTAAGCTAAAACCTCTGGTAATATCCTGTGGTGTAGGATAAAAAATGTAGAAAGAGTAAGAGGATACTAAACTACTTAAATGAATAGTCAGAAGACACAGAGCTACTGAATGAACGAGTTGGTGGACACGGAAGAACAATAAGGATAAGATGGAGGAAAGAAGAAGAGTTGGAGGAGACAGAAGTTCTGAAAGGAAAAGTTGGAGGAGACGGAAGTTCTGAAAGGAAAAGTTGGAGGAGACGGAAGTTCTGAAAGAAAGAGTTGAGGAGACAGAAGTTCTGAAAGGAAGAGTTGGAGGAGACGGAAGTTCTGAAAGGAAGAGTTGGAGGAGACGAAAGTTCTGAAAGGAAGAGTTGGAGACCATGAAAGTTCTGAAAGGAAAAGTTGGAGGAGACGGAAGTTCTGAATGGGAGAGTTGGACAACATGAAAGTTCTGAAAGGAAGAGTTGGAGGAGACGAAAGTTCTGAAAAGAAGAGTTGGAGGAGATGGAAGTTCTGAAAGGAAGAGTTGGAGGAGACAGAAGTTCTGAAAGTAAGAGTTGGAGGAGACAGAAGTTCTGAAAGGAAAAGTTGGAGGAGACGGAAGTTCTGAAAGGAAAAGTTGGAGGAGACGGAAGTTCTGAAAGGAAGAGTTGAGGAGACAGAAGTTCTGAAAGGAAGAGTTGGAGGAGATGAAAGTTCTGAAAGGAAGAGTTGGAGAACATGAAAGTTCTAAAAGGAAGAGTTGGAGGAGACGGAAGTTCTGAATGGAAGAGTTGGAGAACATGAAAGTTCTGAAAGGAAGAGTTGGAGGAGACGAAAGTTCTGAAAGGAAGAGTTGGAGAACATGAAAGTTCTGAAAGGAAGAGTTGGAGGAGATGGAAGTTCTGAATGGAAGAGTTGGAGAACATGAAAGTTCTGAAAGGAAGAGTTGGAGGAGACGAAAGTTCTGAAAGG
>JAOUQZ010000017.1:15532327-15549119 GCA_028564935.1 Neosilurus hyrtlii
GTTGTATGTTTGTTGGCCCAGCGATGGTCTGGTGCGCTGTCCAGGGTGTACCCCGCCTTCACGCAGAGTCAGCTGAGATGAGCGGCAGCCTACCCGCGACCCTAATTAGGATTAAGAGGTTCAGATAACTGTAGGGCTGGAAACTCAGCTTCACATCGGCCCACATCGCTATTATTACCTCCGCCAAGGAGGTTATGTTTTCACTGGTGTTGGTTGGTTTGTTTGTTTGTCTGTCTGTCTGTTAGCAACATTACTAAAAAACTTCTGAACGGATTTCAATGAAATTTTTAGGACAGCTGGGAAATAATTCAAGTGACAATTAATTAGAGTTTGGCAGTGATCCAGATTATAATAAGGATCCATGAGATGTTAAAGCATTTTTGCGGCCTTGGCGGAGGTGTGCGCTCTCTGAGTGCTTTTCTACTTTTCCTGTAACAGCACATTCTGAAATGTTTTATCACTTCTTAATCCTACTATTAGGGTAGTGAAGAGGCTGGAAACTATCTCAGTTGGCACTGAGCAAAGGGGTACACCCTGAACAGCTCGCCGGACCATCACAGTGCCAACCCATACACACCCTCACACCAAGGGGCAATTTAGAACAACCAGTAAGCCTAACGTGCATGTCTTTGGGCTGTCGCAGGAAACCAGCGTACCTGGAGGAAACCCATGCATGCACGGGGAGAACATATAAACTCCTCACAAAAACGCCCTCGTTGAGCCCTGGACTCGAACCCGGGACCTTCTTGCTGTGAGGTGGACGTGCGAACCTCAATGTCACCGTGCCACCCTGTGTTTGATAAAGTACATATTAAACATGTTCGTCTTTAGCTGAAGTAAAGGTGTTAGAATGCTAAGTGTGTGTGTGTGTGTGTGTGTGTGTGTGTGTGTGTGTGTGTGTGTGTGTGTGTAAGCCCTCTGTGTATTCCTCACTCACTCTGTAATGCATGCAGTGCTAATTGAATTGGTGGTGCACTAAAGTAAACTGAAGACAGAAGGGTGGAGGGGCCCGGCAGGGGCCCGTGCTTAGATAGAAAGACATTGAAAATGGGAGGAGGAAAGAAAAGAAAAGAAAAGAACAAACTCTTTGTGCCGTATTTCTATCTGAGGAAGCCTTAAGGAAGAAAAACAGATAGAGGGGGGGGGGTCTATCTGGATGGTGATATTGCGGTTTATGTTTTAATGTTTATGGAAGTCACTCTTTTTTAAAAAAAAACCAGAGTCATCAGACATGTGTGTGTGTGTGTGTGTGTGTGTGTGTGTGTGTGTGTGTGTGTGTGTGTGAGTGTTTTGTTTTGAATAAAAATCCCTTGCAGTACCAGGCCCCACCGTACAGATAACATTTCTCCTTTATTACTCTCCTCTCGCGTCCCGTCAGTGATGTAATATCCAAAGCATACATATTTAAAGAGTTAATAAACGCTCGTCGTCTTCGGGTGTCCAGTTTATGACAGCGCTTTGATTCTTATAAAGCCTTATTCAAAGTATATTCGCACATAAATGAGAGCCGAACCCGAAACGACGCGATAGCTGAGCCAGCTGGGCGAAGCCTCGTGGCATGTGTGTGAAAGTGTGTGTGCACATGTGGGAATTTATAGCTGCTCTCATATTGCCTTGATTAACTTTAACATAAGACCTGACAGATCCGGGATTATAGATGTGTGTGTTCAGTGCATGGGCGACACGTGTTCCACATGGGATAACGGCGTAGAGAAGGCTGATCGTGATTTCTCCTATTAAAAAACAAACACCTTTTTTGAACAGTAGGGGGCGCTTCAGGGCATGGAGGCCCTCAAGTGCGCTCACATGAGTTGGAGGAGTTGCTGATCAGTGAAAGATAAACTCCGTCCTGTCATAACTGATTGAAATGTGATATCAGGGACGTTTCCAGAAACGCGTGATCAGTCAGGACTCTAACCAGACGTGAGCACTTGTATGTGGTTCTTGAAGGGCTCTTTTTATTTGACACTTAAAATAAACAAAAGATGAAAAGAAAATGTACACCATCCAACACACACACACACACACACACACACACACGCTTATAACAGGAAAAGGCTGCTGTTCATTTGTTTATTGTATCCTCATCTGTTCTTACACATTTACCTTTATCTCACTTCCTCCATTAGCCGACGCTGACCTCTGACCCCGGTCCTGCACATATGTACGTATGATAGAGTACAGCAGATGTTGGCGCCCGCCGGTGGTGATAAAAGCGGCGCTGGATGCAGGTACACTGCCCCCTGGGGAAGGAATATAAAACATTTTTAGCCCACAGTCACCACTACTGTAGCGTCTGATCCGTATCCACAAAGCCGACCTTCTGGGGTTCGAACAATTTTCCTCAGATCCAGTGACTGAAGATTTCCTGCATGACAGCTGAAGGGAAGAAGATGATGTGTGTGTGTGTGTGTGTGTGTGTGTGTGTGAGTGTGTGTGTGGTTAGTCATGAATGTATGGTTACAGAAATTAAAGCATGCTAATCAAATTATTAGTTTTTTGTTTTTTCTGTAGGTTGTTGTGAAATTTATTTATTCCGCATTGCCCTTAATTCTGCATTCTGATTGGTCAGGAGGTGATGAGGTCACTTTTTACAATCAGCAGCTTTGATATTAGAGTTTGCTATTCATTCATTCATTTTCTAAGCCGCTTAATCCTAATTAGGGTCGCAGGGAGGCTGGAGCCCATCTCGGCCGACTCTGGGTGAAGGCGGGGTACACCCTGAACAGCTCACCAGACCATCGCAGGGCAACACACACAACCATACACACACTCACTCACACCTGGGGCGATTTGGAACAGCCAATCAGTCTACTGTGCATGTTTCTGGAGTGTAGGAGGAAACCGGTGTACCAGGAGGAAACCCAAGCAAGCACGGGGAGAACATGCAAACTCGTCGGGACTCAAACCCAGAGCCTAGTTGCTGTGAGGCGGAAGTACTATTCACTACGCCTAGTCCTTTATTCCCTATACCTGTGCACACACACACACACACACACACACACACACACACACACACACACACACACACACACACACACACACGACTACTCCAATGACACGCTGGTGTGAGATGAAGAATGTTAGACAGGTGAGTGGAGAGTTGGATCAGACATGCCGTAAGATTCCCGCTGGGTTGTGAACTTGACCCGACCTTGTCCCAGGTCAGCATTGGATCACGCCTAAAATCTGTGACAGCGCCAGACTCCTGACCTCCGTCACCTCACCTCCGTCAAACTCTTCTCTTCCGCTCCCTCACTCATCTTTCATAAACACAGTGGCACTCTATCGCTCTTAGATTGACCTCTTAACCACACACACACACACACACACACACACACACACACACACAGCATGTTTTTCAATCCTCCCCTGTCTATCATGTGTCTGAGATCCGTCTGTTTCTGGCCATAAAGCCGTGTTCACGCTGAGGCCCATATGAACCTATTTCGACCATTAAAGTTGAATCAGGCCATGCACACACACACACACACACACACACACACACACACACACACACACGAATATCTATTTACTAGGCTAAAAACACCCACCTGTACACACATGCACATTTTTTCCTATCCTGAATCTTGAAGAGAATTTGTTGTTATGGGCAATTCACATGCATCACCACAAGGGGCTCCACCTGCAATATTCATGCATTCATTCAACTGCTTAATTCTACCAGAGTCACATGGAGGCTGGGTCTGATCTCAGACAGCTCTGAGCGAAGGCAGGGTACACCCTGAACAGCTCGCCAGTCCATCACAGGGCAACACACACACAACCATTCCCAGTTAGCCTAATGTGTATGTCTTTGGGCTTTCAGAGGAAACCCAGGCAAGCACAGAGAGAACATGCAAACACCCTCACCGAGCCCAGGACTCGAACCCACAACCTTCTTGCTGTGAGGCGGATGTGCTAACCACCGCCCTAACCAGGCGGAGGTACACCACCATACCACCTCTGAAAGCATCCGATTCTTTTAAAAACCTTCCACCGTCATTGTGATTGTTATCATGGACTGCGTCTCAAATCGAAAACTCACCCCACACTGAAAGCTATTCTAGAAGATTCTAGACTCGTGCGCGTAAACGCGAGGTTTTGAAACTCAAGGACTAGGTGTAATAGGAAACCTGGCTGGTGCTAGTAATGAGTAACGGTCTGGAACAGTACAAGTGCATGTGTATGTGATTTAAGACCCAACGTTAGCTTGTTTATTCAGTCTCATGTGGTGCTACATATTTGTGTTGGTATTGCACCACCGTTGCGGATATGTCATGATCATTTCTGAGGACGTGCGCATGGGGCGCTCCAAACGACCCCAGGAGATCCACAGCAGACATTCTCTGTACAAGTAAAACATTAAACAGCGACCCCGCATGAGCGTTTACACGTGTTGCTTTATTCTGCAGTGACTACATGATCCAGGTGGTTTTTTGTTTGTTTATTTGTTTGTTTGTTTTTTTGCTTAGTAGTTATGAAGTAACTGGAATATTTTAGTTAAGAGAATCTTACTGCATCAACAGAATATTTCTAGATCAGGTCATTCACTCACTTGCTCTCTCACTCACTCAGTCATTTGCCAGAACGCTCACTCCTACCAGTGTCACAGGGAGGCTGGGGCCCATCTCAGTCAACACTGGGCGAAGGCGGGGTACACCCCGAACAGTTCGCCAGTCCATCGCAGGTCCAACACACACACACACACACACAACTCAAACTCACACCTTTGGAGCAGCCAATTAGAATATTGTGCATGTGTTTGGACTGTTGGATTAAACCAGAGTACCAGGAGAAAACCCACGCAAGCATGGGAAAAAACATGCAAACTCCACACAGAAACGCCCTCGCCAAGCCCGGGACTCAAACCCGGGACCTTCTTGCCAGGAGGCTAACGTGTTAACCATTGCTAGCTATGTTTATATTTATATATTAGGTTGCACAGCAGGTATACAGGACATTAAACGGAATAAATTCCCAGCAGAGTCGTGGATGTGTTATACAAAACTCACCTATTGTGAGACGGAAAATGACAGCGTAGACGCCTGTCATGGAGTTTTTACCCATTTTTTTTCATCCTGAAGGTATTTGTTGATGACAGTTTAATTTCATAGATCTTTTGTGCGATGCCTTACGACGTCCTGTGGCTATGTTACGATAAATATACGAATTTCATACGCTTTTTTGATCATTTGATACGCTTAGAATTGTACAGTTTTCTTACAGTAGTGCTATAATTACTTAGTGTTGGTTGAGCTGTACAGCGGTTGTATGTCAACCTGGTACCACAGGAATATCGTACGACTATTTAAAAAAAAAAAATTGTAGCAACCATATCACTTTCGTATAAACATCGTACGATTTGACGTACAGAGCTATTTTCCCAGTGAAAGCTACATGTATAACAAATATTTTATACGTAAATGCAACTACACAGCTTTCAAATCCACCTCACCCAAACCTATGAAAGTCCCTATGTCAGAGCGCCGTTAAATTTGCACTAAATAAACAAATAAATAAATAAATAAACCACAGGTTATTTGTAAAAAGGGTTTTATTGGCTGTATTTAGAATCTGAATGTTCACTTTTTTCACAACGCTAAACTTTGATCAGAGTCCCAGAAAATGCCAGAAATGCATGTATTTAGACTGAAATGTAATTAGTGATCAACTCGATCCACCCAGTTTTCCCATTAACCAGATTCCCCGAGTGCTTCTGATTTTATTTTTGTGGACGTCTAATTTTCTGTGGTCGTCTGACGGGTTTATTCACGTAAACGTACCTAATGTTTCGGAAACATCAAATATGAAACTGTGCTTTTTTCCTGAAAGTCAGAACTGCCAGACCTCTTTATATATGATTTCGACCACCTGTCGCTAAACAGAACCTTCGCCAAAAGCCGTCTTCTATCCTTATGCATGAACTGGATTTCATCACTCGAACCCGTCGCCACGCCATCGATAAAATGATAAATTCGTTGTTGAGGTTCTGGCGTGCGGAGCAATATGGGAGACGCAACGCGTTAAACGTGAGCCAAGTGAAATCAGCCTTAAAGCAAAGTCCTGTTTGGTCTGATGGGAAATATCCTGGCTCGGGGACAAGACGAGAATCTTCAAGGACGCCATGTTCTCTAAATAAATGGCAGCTGATGTAAATGTGGTTTAAATTAGCCAGTGACGTACACACTCATCATGTCTTTGGAGTCATGATTGAATCTCACTCATTCCTTTGCAGAATCTAGGATTAGGGTCACGGGGATCCAGGAGCCTAACTCAGTCAACACTGGGCGAAAGCAGGGTACACCCTGAACAGTTCGTCAGGCCATCGCAGTCACACACAACCATTCACACTCTCACCTAAAGGCGATTTGAAATAGCCAATTAAACTGACGTGCATGGCTTTGGCGTTTCGAAGGAAACCCACGCAAGCACGGGGACAACATGAAAACTCCACACAGAAACGCCCTCGCCGAGCCCACGCACGACTCGAACCCAGGACCTTCTTGCTGTGAGGCGGTCATGCTAACCACAACGCCACCATGACACCCATGAGTGACTCTTGACCAACGTGTGGATTTTGGTTTTCGGCGTAATTTTTTTAGGGATCGTTCTTTGCACTCAGAAGGTTAAAAAAAGTGTTAGCGCTGTATTAGCGTGTATAAATAACCCAATTCTGCATAGAGGTTAGCAATGCAGCAGGATATGAAACTATTTAAAAGTAAAGATTTTATAACAAAGAATCTTTTTGGTCATTTATCCCACGTGGAAACTGTCCATCCCTTTATAATATTCCTAGGAGAAGCAAACAACTAACAAGCATCTAATTCATATCACAGGGACAGGAAAAATCCCATCGCAAGTTAATTTGCTGGGTAAAATTACTGGCTGGAGTTTTTTCCTCTAGCATTAGCAACTTTAAACTTATTATACATCTCTTATAAAGCCTGAGGGTTGCCCAGATTAATAAAGAATAAACACTTGGGAAGGTGCTTATTGAATGAGGGGAGTGATGAAGCGGTGTAACTGTGACCATTATTTCCCAATAATGGAAGTATTTTATTTCTTTTATTACGGACATTACAAGTAGATTCCAAGATTTATTTAGAAATAAAGACAGATTATGCCGTTTCTCTATTTTTAGTTACGTTAGGAGGCATGCTGGTGTAGTAGTTAGCACTAGAAGGTTCTTGGTTCAAACCATCTGGCTGACTTAGGTGTGGAGCTTGCATGTTCTCACTGTGCCTGCATGTTTCCTCTGGGTATTCCAGTTTCCTCCCATAGTCCGAAGACATTTAGTCAACTCACTCACTCACTCACTCACTCAGTTCCTTCCTGTTATCTTGGAATTACTGATACAAAGAAATACAGTTTGGCATGATGGAAAATCTCCCTGTCTGTTACACAGCACTGACACTGGAGACTCCTTCTATAACTATTACAACACTACAACATCTTTCATTTCACCGTACACTGATCGAAAACAATTTTGTGCAATTTTTTGAACAATCACAGAGTTGTGATTGTTCAGCCGTTATCATAGAAGCAACAGTACTTAGAATGTGCGAGAGATTCTGACTTCGGACCAGTCAGAACTGAGAATTCAACAGGGATCAAGAAAACGAAAGCTGAAGCGTTTCCAATTTGAGTGTAAACTAGGAACAGCGCGCAAAGCTCTGTGGCTGGGACATTCCTGGGTTGAAAAAAAATTCAAGGCTGTCACTTTTCCAAGAATATACAACCAGCCGCAGTCATAGTTTTCTCAGAAAAAGCACAACGTAAGTATCGTTAGCAGTTGTGGAGATATTCAAATAGAACTTTCCATAGCAACAGTTGTTTACCCTAGCAACCATACCCACACTGTCTCAAAGACCTTTAAAATAACTTCATTATGAGCATTAACATCAAGTCGCAATCATAAGCAGTTGTGGACATATTTAAAAAAGATTCTGTAGCAAGCATGGTTACCATAGCAACCAAACCCGCTTTTTCTAAAAGCCTGTCCAGAGACCTTTCATGTGAACATAGTATCAAGTCTCTGTCATAAGTATTTGTGGAGATGCAAGTTGACTGAACAAAGATCATGGCGAGACGTCATGACAGACAGAGAGACGGAGGGAGACGGAGGGAGACGGAGGGAGACGGAGTCCGACCCCGACCCCCAAGTGTACCGATACGTGGTCTTGCCATCACATGAGACATCCTTCGGTTACTACGCCCTATATGACTGCCAGATGACGTATGTCATGCAGAATTAAGTTCTGTTAGCATGGACGCTACAAAGTGTTTATTTGTTTGACCAGTAAAACCATGTACGAGTGTAATGTTTTTGAGTGAGATGTATTAAAACGATGTATATTGTTTTCAAACCTATAATCCAAATCGCTCAATAAGCCAAAGTTGAGAGTGTTTTATGTGAAATATCTGCAAAGAAAGGATACAAGTGAGGAAAGTTTCATCTGGGGAGGAAGAGGATTATGCGTAAAGCCAACCAGTTAACCGAGTGAATTAAAACTTTCCAGTGAGCGTATGAAGTTAATTAACCCCTCGTGACACTGCCTTTGGGAGCCATTCTTTAACTTTTAATTACGTTCATCACAATCATAATCCTCTCAATCTGTCTGTGTGTGTGTGTGTTATGAGCAGGTGTGTTTCCTGATCCGCCGAATGTCTATAATTAGCCGCTCTTCTACTCGGATAAGGCTTTCCAACTGCAACACTACTCCGAAACGATGAGTTCTTTTATTGCGTATTTATGAGGATTACGCTTTTAGGTTTCACGTCACGGTTTCAATTTTGTAAACTGAAAGCATTTTGTTCTCCACATCTTTCCAACCCAAAGTTTAGAGGAAATCAAGAATTAATCAGGTCCCAAAATCCAACTTCCTGGATTCAGTGATATCTGGTGCAAATGTGTAAAATTAGCGTATAAACTTGCGTCTGAGTGACATCTTAATTGCACTAAGAGAAACCAATCACATGGGTAAACTTTTCATATCTGAAAGAACATAAAATAAGGTTTCAATTGATGCATATCTTCTTTTACTTTGACACAATACAATCGAGATATGAACAGATGAAGAAAAATACATTTTAAGTTTAAAATAAACTCTCTAGCTGCACATATTTCTGTAAAAGCTATCAACATGAAATTCGAAATTCGACAAACATTTAATCCTATGAGATCTTTATTTACACTAAATTTCATGAATACACTTCACTTGAAACATCTTCAGCATATTCTATGTTTCATCCGATTGGAAGTAAATGTCAAGTTCGGCTTCATTTCTCATCACTGATTTTAAAGGTTTCTTGATAGGATCAGATTCATGCTCTTAACCAGAGCACACTTTCTTCATCACCTTTCCATGATGGCATATTCATTATGTAAATCAGATACATCTGAAGAATCTGCAGGGTTTCCATTGAACAACCTCACAGCGTGCCTCCATGTAAAACGGAAATGTTTCTGATAAAAACGTGTGTGTGAGGGAAACGTTTATTTACACTGAAGAATTTAATTTTTTGTTTTGCTTTGTGGAAACGATGCATTTTACTTCAAATGATCTGCCAGCAGAGATTCCAAGGTGGGTATTGATATCAGACATATCAGGGGAATTGATAAATGACAATTTTTGTGGCATTTTCTAAATATTTCTAAGAAAATCGTTCATGTATTCCCAAATTAAATGCATATTTTGATGTATATACAGCAGAATTAGGCATTAATCCGCTTAATTTCAAAAGACAAAACTGCACATTTTATATGGTTTGCTGCTGGAGGATCACAGTTTACATAAGGTTACATAACTGCATTTTAGATCAGGTCTATTCAGAAAGTTGTTGTTTTGTATCCCAAGCAACGATAGAGTAGAATATAATCCAAGCAGTTGACCCCCCCGCAAAAAAAAAATCCTCATGAGCCAGAATAAAAAATATATATAATCCCTGCAGTATTTTAAATTACACCTGGGTGTTTTTAGGCATTCTACTTTAATCCCAACTGGTGAATTTAACGAAAAGCAGGTTTTGGAAGACCTTTGTATTAATATTTAATTTTGGCTTCAAACTACATGTCAAAAACAAGAGATTAGTTTTAAAGCAAAATGATCTTTTTACATATTTGCAAGAGCACTGGAAGTGAGTTTATTGATATTGGAGCTGATCAGTAAGACGCCTTTTGGGAAAACTCTTCACTATCGGCCAAAAATTGGAGAAAAATTGGAGTACGAACCACAGCATGGATCAGACCTCCAAACACGAAGGACAAATTCGTCAAGAAATTGCCTTTATTTGTAATGAAAGGGTTCTTTCAATCATCGATTTTCTCCATAATGCTAAAACCAGTGTGTTCACTGGGTAACTGACGGGTCACTGGCGCTACTCTGACGATGTTTCTGAGTTCATTATGTTGTGGTTCATGTGCTGCCTTTTTTCTTTTTTGGTGCTGTAATTCAATCCAGCTGCATGTTTTGTTTTCTCGTCCCAATATAGGGACGATGAACGCGGATTCTTTGATTCCATCATGAAATATGAAAAGCAGTGTATTTTCAGGAGCACAACTTTATTATACACACACACCATATTCCCACGCTACAGACAATAAGACAGTGGGTGTGAGTATACACACAGGCTTAGGGAGATGATGGAGCGTCGAAGACGTCTCTGAGATGTAGGACTGAGACTGGGAAAGTGGAGGAAGACGTTCTCAGAGTATTTGTGTTTGTACAGTATGTTAGAGTCAGCTATAGGGGGCATACACGTGTGGATGTGATGGCATTACCTCGTGTCCAAGTGTGTGTGTGTGTGTGTGTGTGTGTGTGTGTGTGTGAGAGAGGGTATAAAATGTGTAATGCAGGAGCTCTGCTGTATTTCATCAACTGGATAAAGCCCTCACGGGAGCTCTAATGGATGATACGGTGTAATCTCCCCACCTGCAGCTACACACTCAGCTGATCCACATAGCCTCAGGAGATTGTGTCGAGAACTTTACAGCCAGCCTTAGCTTTATCCTTTCCTCTATCTTCTGAACACACACACACACCGTTGAGCTGGTTATCACTTCACAGGCCTTCAGTTTTATAATGATTAAATAGATAATAAACACAGCGGTGGACCTGCAGCGAGGGAGTAATCTCATGAAATTCAGGACAGCTGTGCAACCGAAAGCGCTATTACATTTTTTTTCCTAATTAGCAATTTTCTGTACCGCCCGCGAGGTAAATTGCAATTACCTGTAAATTATCCACGAGCCTTGTTTTTCTTATAAAGTACTGTGTAATTGTATGCAGTTATTCTTCAGTGCCTTATTACTATCAAAATTTAACAGGTAAAATAAGAGCATTCATAGTGCGCAAACCTCCGCCAAGCTGCGAAACCTCATAAAACAAAACAGAGAGTACACGGCACCCTCTGCTGGGCCCGTTTTCCCAGTTCCAAAAAACACCTAATGTCTCGCAACATTGGAAATTCCTTGCATCCTGATCCAAAATGTAATGGAGTCCACTCTGTTCAAAGCCCCCGAAGACACACAGCCTCTCTCCCTCCACAGAAAAGCACACAAAAGAACATACGCAAGTAAGTGCCGGTAATAACACACAGGTGAAACTCGTCAACATGTTACCTGCTGGTTGTACCTGACTCCTCTCTGCCTGCAGAGGGCGCTCGATCACGGCCTCACTACTATACTTTCATAGCTAAGTGTTAGCTTGCTAAAATAGCCATGGACGTAAATAAAGAGTTAATACTCATTTTTACGGACGGTGGTGGTAACAGTATTAGAATAGTACTTCCATCGAATCTAATCAGATCTAATCTGTGTCATAAAGTTCATCATAATCTGCAGCTCTGACTTTCTTGCAGAAATGATGCTAGCTTCTCATTCCACAGTATCTATTCAGTATGTAATATGCATTCAGTTTTCTGACTCTGGTCTTCCAGCATTCTGAAAAAACAATAGGTTTTTCCTAACCTACACACAGGTGTAGACATTCACTCGTTACCCACTCATTCAACTCAGCGGCCCCAAATATTCTATGAGCCATTAATTCACCGATGCGGCAGAGTCAGGAGTCAATTCAGGAGTTGATATATTCATGGAACGTATGCATGGTACATACACTTCCACTCAAATTTACTTTTAGTGCTTTTCATACAGTATATAATCCAGTCCATTGTTCTTTCTGAGACAATTATAATAACATCTGGCTATATAAAAGTTCAGAGAACAAAAAAAAAAAAAACATCCCCGATGAACAATCTGAAAAATGCTTTCAAATATAAAAATGCTTTTGTCAGTGTAATTCAGTCCAGGGATACATTTATACTGGGAAAATAGCCCATGTAGAAAGTCTCCGGAGTGATCGCGGCCTTCACTCAGGTTTCAGCCGAGCCTCATGATCGAGCTCCAGATCCTGGTGCTCGGGCATCCTGTGCCGACACAAATGAAAACAGACAAGAAAAAGTGTAAAAGGAAAGTACACACGTAAGCACACATGCACACAATCGAGCATTTTGGGTGATGAAATAAAATCCCACTCTCTACAGACTCCCGACTTTGGGCCATGTGTTGGACGTGAAACATTCCAGAGGTGTGGAAGTGTTCCTGTGGGAAACCTGATCTGCGTTCGTGTGCGAAGGCACAGCCACACGTTGTCCCGTACAGGAGTTCGAACTTGTTTATGATGCTGCACTGTTAAACACGCTTGATGCTTGGGTCTTATTGTTTTGGATGGATGAATAACCTCCTAGGAAAAATTTCCAGACAGTCCAAACAATGCTAACATGCACCCCGAGTGAACTCATGAAAGCATATTCAATCTCATACACACATGTGCTTACAGTGTATATACGCTCTACATGTATGCTAACCGCTCATGTAACATACAGCACATGTTTATACACCAGTCTTGCTTTTTTCTGGTACTTATTTCTGTTATGTTGGCAGGTTATTAAACAAATCATTGAGAATGTGACAAAACAAATCCATGCATACTAGAAGCACATCCGATTAGCATTTTTCTGTATCAAACACAAGGGATTTTATTAGCCAGCGCTAGCCAGTGATCATTGTGCTAACATTAAAAAAAGTGCTAACATATGCTAACATAGCTTTAGCCTTTACCGAAGTCAAAAGCCAGCTAATTTTATGATAGTTGTGCAAATTCGCCACATTAGCTGCGAGGTCATGCTAGGTTAATTATGCCGGTTCTAATTAGGCATCCCAGGATTTTTTCGCCCAAGCAGTTATTTCTTGGCAATATCTTGAGAAAGACTTTATGAATCCTGATCAAATTTCACATACTTACTCATTTGGGGTCTGTCCAAAAGTCTACCGTTTTTCAGAATACTACATTCGGATTTCATGGATGTTTTACATTTTCGTCTATTGGGATACCTCCTTTATTGAGCGATTTGCTCAACTGAACTACTAGTTTTAACCAACTCCAGTTGAGTTGGAAACTAAAAAAGTTGGAGCATGTGCTTCGTACATGATTGTTCTAAGGCAGTGGTCACCAACACGGTGCCCGCGGGCACCAGGTTGCCCCCAAGGACCACATAAGTTGCCTGTTCAAAAAATAGCACAACTCAATAGTGAGCTGCGTCTAAAATTAATTTTAGATTTTTATTGTTGATAATTATTGTGAGAAATCATTAACATGATCAGTGTCTTCACATAGATGAGTATCATTAATCATTACTGATAATGTATAACTGAGGGCAAACTGAGCAAATGTGTAATTTCAGCAGAACCTATCAAACTGGTAGCCCTTCGTATGACTCAGTACCCATGAAGTAGCTCTCAGTTTCAAAAAGGTTGGTGACCCCTGTACTAAGAAATCATATAAGAGGCAGCACGGTTGCGCAGTGGTTAGCACATCCACTTTACAGCAAGAAGGCCTGGGTTCGACACACATAGTCATAGTCCAAAAACATGCACAGTTGGCTGATTGCTGGTTCCAAATCACCCCTAGGGGTGAGTGTGAGTGTGAATGGTTGTATGTATGTTGGCCCTGCAGTGGCCTGGTGAGCCATCCAGGGTGTACCTTGCCTTCGCCTTGAGATAGGCTCCAGCCTCCCCGCGACCCTAATTAGGATTAAGCGGCTTACAAAATGAATGAATGAGCCATTGGGTATCGCCTGTGATCAGTAAAAGGCTAATCCTTTTTGACTAAAAGTGCTGAATTATGATCATAATAAATGGAATCCCAAACAAAATTGCTGCCATGGTTCTCTTTTTAGTCAACAAACTCAACCATTTAGCTACTACTGGGTATAAAAATCAAAGGTAAAGCCGCTAAAGGGATGACGTATCCCATCAAATGCTAAGAAAAGTTGTCCTTGACTGGAATGACACACATTCAACCTTTCCCGAGAACAAAGTTGAAGTAAATAGTACCACTTGGAGAAAAGGATCGCCACATGTTTGCTTGCTTGTTCCCATTTGAGCAGGACCCATTACGTTTCTACATCTGTGGAAGACAGAAAGACTAAAAGACTGAAAGCAATCTCTCTTTTTGTCTCGTTCTCCCAAAAACATCATCATTCTCCCGAGTTTATCGTCATTCATCTACGGCTGAGCATATGCGCTGGATGTGCACTTTATTACTCCCCTCTTTTCATCTGTCTTTCTTCATCACGTCATGTCTTTCTACACCTTAATACACCTCTCTCTTTCCCTTCTTACCTCGCTTACTCATTTTCCCCTTTATTTACACACCACACACATACTCTACCTTCAGGTCTGGATAAGTGCAGCTGGAGACTGTAAAAATAAACTGGTAAAAGCTGGAGATTAGTTCTGTTTCATGATGCCGACTTTCATGTGCCTGGTTGTGCAAACATACGACATAATCCTGAGCAAGGATTATATGGAAGAAGTGATAACTGGCCAGAAAGTAGTGAGAAGATCCAGTGTCCAGATGGGGATTTGTGACCTGTTACATGCCTCAGGAATCCAGAGGCGTTTAATCAGTACTTCTACAGCTAAGCTGATGACTACAGTAATTGAACCTGACAAATGACCACGGTGCAGTGGGTTCAATCATAACCCGGTGTGAATCTGAATAGCTGCAAAGTTCAAGTTTGTAAATGTGGCTACAATTCATAGCTGCATACTGCTGCAATAATTTTAGTGAAAGGTGCGGTCACATAACAGCTTTACAAAGCTCAAGATTTACATCCATAATGTGCAAGCCAAGAAAAAACTCTCTCTGAAGTGAAATTAGGAAGAAACCTTGAGGAAACCAAGAAAACAATGAAACCTAGGCTCTTTAAGGTGACACCAGAAACTCCACATGTCCCTGGATGGCATGGTAGGTGGTACAGCGGGTAGTTTGATCATGAGATTGAGTTACAGACTGTCTGGAATGTGTGTGTGTGTGTGTCCACATGGATGGATGTCCTTCAAGTCTCTGGTTTCCTCCTTCCTCCTAAATCCATGTTGGTTGGTGAATCGGAGACTCCAGGTGTCAAAAAGTGTATGACTTGTGCATGGTGATGGCCTGATGTCCCATTCCTTTAGGGTTCCTCTAGGGTTCCTGGGACATCTGAGATCTAGCTTGAGCAACATTGTGAATCCCAGTGACAGAAAAGGAAGCTACTGAATTGAACTTCAGCACTGTTAATGGATAAGTGTGTGCTGTTTCCCTATTCCCTATTGGTTTGGTGGTGTAGAATTCTTCATCCGAGCAGCCTCTTTGGAAATTTAAGGAAAATTTTACTAAATATCATGGGACGTGGACTGAATTAGGAATAACTGGTCCTGCCTTTAGGTTTACTTGTTGTACAACACAGATGGATGTTTTCCTGATGTAGATTTAGATCCTTAATGGTCCCTAATGTTGGACTAAGCTGGTTAGCTGGGTGAACCTCTGTCAGTCCTGGTAGCCCAACACTGACACAATATGAAACCTTTGTTGAATAAGAAGGCTGGTGTTGGTTTAATATTAAATCTATATATATCTATATAAGTCAGTTGAGATCAGGTCTATGGTGTCCACTGACAAACGGCTGAGACAGTTTTGGGAAGTCCAAAGCTATGAAAGTTGGACCATCTCCAGCAGAAGAAGCTGACTCACAAATGCAGGAGCAGATGCCAAGCAAATACCAAGCAGATGTAAAAGTTTTGATGAATCAGGTAGAAGAGCCACGTTTCTGAGCTGAGAGTAAACTGTGTTTTAAATATAACTAAAGTGTCAAGAGAATAAACGGAACCACTGTACTCCTGATCCACCGTTCACAACTCATCCCAAACCCTGAGGAATTAAACATCATTTGTTGTGGTTTTTTGGGTTACATGGCTCATCTTGAACAACAGCTTCCTGTTTGAAGGTTGTGACACATCTTGGACAGCCTTGATGTGGACAGAAACCATCAGAAAATAAGCAATCAAAGCTGTCTGTTCAGTGAATTGTGACCGAACCAAAGTAATGGAATAAAACAATGGAGTTCATGGTTCTCTTTATCTTTGTTTTGGTTTTTTTAGACGACCCCCCCCCCCCCATTTTTTCCCTAATTAAGTTGTTTCCAATCCCCACCCATTAACTTTTTGCCTTCCCTATCACATGACCACCACCAACCAGGGAGGGGCACGAGCAAGCATACGCCCCCTCCGTGACATGGCATGCTGCCGCCCGCCTCTTTTCGAACTGCTGCGCATGCGTGTTTGGGGGCAGCCTAACACCCTCGGAGGGAAAGTACTATCCGCCCCCTCATACGAATGAGCTCACAGACACCCATGATTGGCTGGTGATCGCTGTGAGTGACAGGGAAGTGAGCGTATGCCATCCCT